>LOND01006729.1:12306-26928 GCA_014220965.1 Paragonimus kellicotti
GCATGTTTTAGGCATAATGATATTTAAAAAGAGTTAGCTCCCGTTGTGTTCAAAAACGACGTTACGGAAAACTCTCAGCCCACACGGCATGGGCAGCCGCTACCCGCAAGTCTGATCGATCGCTTGAAGGTCACAGCAATCTGATTGGCCAACTGCATGACTCACTTACATTCGATTGGACACAACAGCTCCTTTTAAACTTCGGGAAAAATTAAGTCTGTAGGGTTCACGCACATAACCTGAGGTACACCATACCTTCAGTCACAAAATGGTAATATGCAATTTAGATAGTGTCAAATGAATTAAGCGTGGGTAACCCGACGAAAATCACAGAAACCTCCCTCCTCCAGGGAAGATATTTTGTAAATCATTGTGAATAAAACGTATGGATCAAGTACCACTTTCCTCTCAAATCACTCGCATGTTCTATACGAAATGACACTCTTCAACTGTTTACTCATGACAGCCTCTGCTGGTATAAAAACAAAACAATGGCAGACTACAACAGTCTGAATCCAAGCTGTGAAATGACGGACCTACAGTAGCATTATGGTATAATTTTTACACAACACATTTACCATCCAACCAATCCAATCTGCATAGCACACCGTAGGAACATGATAAACAATTCTGGGAGAAGTATGTTTGAGATCGACTGGGCAGTCATAATTTCACAGCAACTCGTGAACACTCAGTAAGTCGGTGTACTGGTGACGATCTACTACTGACACAGAAGCTTCTTCAGACAAGATAAACCAGCTAACATTTGGCAGTAGTTAAGACAGGTTAGACCTAGGCAACTAAACGGTGCGCAAGCCTGTTCCATTTAATAGCGCACGCTTATGGACCTCGCGTTCGAAAAATATCAAGTGAACTAGTTCGTTTGGCCAAACTTAAGACATGCTGGATGAATCATCGTATCTTCAATATTCGGTATTTTCGGAATAATCTCATTGTCAAATCTCACATCGTAACGCCTCCAGACAAATATCGAAGGCCACAGGAAACTGCCTTTTCCACATCGACAGCGTTTTTGAAATGTCGGATTTACTTGACTACAAGGGTTTTAGTGACGTCCAAAATAACGTAAGCCAGTCACATGAAAACCTGAAGATTGTGCTATTTCCAGAAGACTTCGATCGCCCAATTCGGAAATCACTATAAGTCGAATCGGTATAAGGATAGCGTATTGAAGAGAGGCATGTGCGTAAGTTGGAAAATTTCTTAATTGTTTGCCAAAGCACTAGGTATTTAATGCAATCGAAAATTGACGCCCTTACATTTAGTTGCGTAGTCAATTTATCTGACCGGGTATTGTGGAACAGAAAACATGTCCATTCAGAAAAAGGTTTGAATTATGTCATATGGAGGTCAAGACTGAAAGCAGAAGAGGTTATTTCAGATGTCGAACCGACAGTTTAAACCGACCATATAGGATACAAAGAAGGTACGTTTGTAGGTAGTCGGTATTCGTAAGGATCAGTAGAAAGGGAGCTGTAACCTTGTAACAGATGAAAATGTAGCGCTGAAGACTTTCATCTCAGATGAACTAATCACTATTTCCCAGATGGATAAGGATAACATGACTATCATACTGAATAAAGCGGCCGACTGGCGCAAGGTGCGAGGTGGACAGATGATGACCTGGCGTAGACAAATGAAATCGTTTACGAAGGGGTTGGTCACTGTAGGTCGGGTTCGTCTCCCGGGCTGGGGTCTGTGAAGTGAGTGCACTTTAATGATGCGGGGCAGTGAAAGCCGTAAGGAAGCTGTCTTGCTGATGACGCCTTACTTTCACTTACAGCTCGGTTGTTTGTTTGCAAGGTGTAGGCGCCTTGATGTTGTATGTTTGAATATAGACGTAGCTATTTTTAGTAGTTAGGTCCACTTCCCCTCCCCTCCTCTGTTTTCTTCTTTCTTCCTATATAAGTTTTTTTTTTTCCTTTGTTCTTCGTGGTTGTGTGGCAGTCAAGCATCAGTGTGAACCACTGATGTATTGCTGTCTATGATGATGATGATGAAAGATCGAGTGCATGATGCTATTGTACGAGTAATCTTATTTTATGATTACGAAATCTGGTTCGTTCGTGTAGAGGATTTTCCTGGCGTGTCTGTTTTCGACCATATGAGTATCCGAAGTACTGACGATGTGTGATGGGAACACTGTATTGGTAAGTAGGAAGTTCACGAACGAATCTTCTCGACGGATAGACATCTGGGCATACTGATCCCGTCTCACAGGCTTTCACGTTATGACCTCATCCCATGAATGTCAAAAACTGTTCGACACACCGTGAATTTGTTGCGTGTAGTGATTTTCCTGGAAGCTATATATAATATACAATATCATATTGCGGTCGATCTTCACCGTATTGTTTTGAGGTTTCATTTGTTGACCTTGTTTACTGGGAACTATAGTGAGATGATAACATGAGATTTCGTGGAGTGCGGCTGATCAAACAATCGTAACATGAAGTGTCAGATTTGCTACCAGCCCCGGCTAGTACGATCGCCACATTCAGACCACATTAAAAACGTCTGCTATTATTGTAGTCGTAAAGCAAATGAATGAGAACTCCTGTCTGGTCAACAAGGATGCTAGCAAGCTTTCAAAATGACTTGTGGCGAGGGTCCCATCACTTTCATTCGGTAAGTAACCGACAGCATTGCACGAACAGGATGCTGTAACTACACCTGTTATTAAGATCAGTGTCCTTTTATCTGATAAAGTTAGTAGACAATGCTAGCATTGATATAACTGGTTTTTGATCACGTGTATGGGCACGGACAGTATGGTTGATTAAAACAATAAACAAACCAGGCGTTAAGCAATCAGTGCCAGTCTGGCTGAGCGAAAAGATCCCCAGATGGATGGCCGTGTCTCTTTATGTCAGCTCAGGTCTGTAAGACGTAATTGTCTCGCCTATGGGCAGGGACAGACACTGGACTGTTCACCATAAGATAGCAAACAAGGAATAGACAATATAAAAATTCCTCTCAGTGTCTGCTGCAATCATCCAAATAGGCCAGGATGGACAAGATGACAGTCTCTAATGTACTGGAGCCTGCTGCCACGTCTTGAAAGGACAGTGACATCTCTCACATACAGTCAAGGAGGTCAAAACAAAAATAAACAGTGGGGCTCCATTCTTTCAAAAGTAAGGCGCTCGCACATTGGACAGAGCTAATTCACCTGAAGGACAATTCAGTCATCTAAACTGACTCAGCCGGAACAGCACCGACCCGTTTAAAGTTTACCTCGTTTGCATCCTAGATCACAAAGAACCTCAGTTGATCACCATAAAATCCCCGAGTCTTGTGCCTATATTTCCTTGTGCCTGCTTTACCCTTATATAATAGCACCAACCAGACACGCATTGGTCGGAAACAGTTCTGTTCGCTATAGATTATCATAAATGATTTATCCGACAAGTTGAAATTGGTGCCAACAACCTATACGGGCAGATGAACATGAATTCATCGAAAGTAGACAAAAGTTTTCGCAGTAAAAAATCCCCAAACATATTCGGTGTATTATTTTGCTTATAATTTCTGAGAAACTGGTAATTGTACTATGCACCCTTCAAGGGAAGATGAAGTCCGGCTTCGAGAGACAAAGTTCCCCACTCCGGAGAGAAAGTGAAATAATCGAATCCACTACAGAAATCATATTAGCTTTGTTGTTAGTTGGTTTAATGTTAAAAAGAAAAATATTTCAAATAACTTGCTTCTAAAACGACTATCGAAGTGGTATAACGACATGAACTGGTGGTTCATTCGGTGCATACTGAAAAGCACGTTCACTAGTGGACTAATAGACAAAAATGTCTGCCAACCAGATCACACCTGGCTACAAGCAATTTGGTTGTAATGAAGATAGAATATCTAGGAGATCCGCTCCTAGCATTCGTAACCGTAGGATTTACAGAAAATTTGTAGACAGAAGATTGAGAACACTTGTGTACATATTAGAAAGTACAAAAAGAAAATGAAGATCGATGAGTATCTTCAGTCTTGAAATCTAACCAATAAGTCTGACAACGATAATTCACAGAAAAAAGGGGGGAAGAGAAACCCAACTACAGCGTACTTCGGCAAAACGGCAGGGGATTAACAGCAACGGTATGAGACCAAGCAAATCTCCATTCTATCGCGAGGGTTCCGTCGGCCAAAATGTCGAATGGCTTAGTCTGAGGTGGTGTACGTGTGCATCAACTCTGCAGTTCAATTCACCTACTGATTACACTGTTACAACAGACTCTGGCAAGTTGTTCCAGAGTGGACAGGCTGAGACGCTAAAAGGTGTTTCTTGTAAGTTAAACGAATCATTCTAAGATGAATGCAAAGGACAAGTACTTTGAACTTTTATGTATACACGTATATACACATATATGTACCGTGGCTAGCTCGAGGATCAACAGAGGCTTGCTCACCGGTGGTAACTGCACCCTCAAACGAATCAAACTATCTGATCAACCCAGCCGATTCGTTCAAGTGGATTTATCGAACGAGTCAAAGGCCATTCAGTAACCATTGCAATCCGCTAAAACTGATTCCCGTCATGCTAACAGAAACGTCTAGTCAAAACACTGAACTTACTGTACCCACGTATCGATCTGTTACGTAAGAGTACTGATTCTCCAAAAAGGTTTACAACCCAAGTTACCGGTGGTGCATAAATAGACCTCGCGAGTTTGACTAGCTTGACAGTAATTACCATCCTACACTCTAATGATGTAATACCCCCAGCGAACCCGTGTTGTATTAGGCCTGACGATGAAGCACTGAAAACAAGCTTGTTTACTACACGATTCCTTTATGACTAAACCGGATATATTCACGGGACAGCCATGGATATTCACAACACCAGTAATTTCATACTACATCGACCTGGCCGCCGTATAATACTGCATACAACAGGCTGGATAGGCCCAAACATTCAACTGCTGAAACCTCCTTCATTGTCCCTCCGAAGTTAGCTCTGAGGCCCCTTTCCATCCCTATTTCTGTTGTTCACCGTGCGAAGGCCCCAACAGTTACAGCTAATCATAGTAACACTGTGTCGTCATTCCCATCTCTTTCCATTCAGCCTCAGACCTCCCTCGTCCCTTGCTTAGACCTAGAACGCGAATTAATATAGGTGATTTTAACGTTCGCACTCTAAAACAGATAGACCAACAGGCCGCTCTTGCACGAACGTCAGACTCGTCGAATGTCGATTTCTGCTGCAATTTCAGAGACTAGAATCCAGGACAGTAGTCAACGTATGGAACTAACAGCACCCGCATTGTCTACCCGATACTGGTTATACACTTCGGGTGACTCCACAGCCGCTGTTACAGGTCAGGCTGGGGTAGGTATAGTCCTCAGCACAACGGCCGCAGAGCATTGATACACTGGATTCCTGTTAGCAGTAGATTTTGTGTCGCCCACTCCATGGGGTCTATTAAGATCAGCTCTAGACACAAAATCTTCGGAAATATTCTCACCGTATCTGCTTATGCTTCAACTTACTGTGATGATTTCGGTGTCAATGAGGCCTTTTAATCGAATCCGAGCAATCTCCATTGGTCGATACATGGTTCTGCGGTTGTCAATTTGATCAGATATATGGACGCCCAGGTCGGCCACCTTGGTGATATCGCGTCTCGTTTAAGTTGCACGGTTTGAGATAGTATCACATCGCTCGGATAATGGCGGACGATTGTTACAGCTGTGCGCTGAGCATAAACTATTTCTATCTAACATCAGGTTTGGGCATCGTACGCGTCACTGTTATACTTGTCCGAATCAGACCTGGTCTCAGATAGACCACATAGCCGTTAGTTATAGGTGGCGTGGTTCCATTCAAGACTGTCGTTCTTATTGGAGCACATACTTGGATTCAGATCATGCGTTGGTACGTTGTCGTTTTGTTCTTACTTTTGCTGGGCAACGACTGGCTGTTGAGAAACTGGCTATACCGTCGGTAAAGCATAAGTACCAAATCAGCCTAGCAAGCGGGCTCGGCAGTTATCCTGGACCCAAATCTCACAGGCCATTCATGAATCAAGTATTGCAACATGCGACAAGGTGGTTCGCAGGTTGAACAAGCACTTGGAGCTCAAAGAACTCCATGGAGTTGTTGGATGTCAAGTAGTTCATATAACAAGTTTAGCAGAAATATTCGTAGAAAGCTGAAACGTAGTCTGATTGGCCGATCGTGAGGCTTGGTTAATGGAAAAAGTTAAATAGAGACCGTTTTTGCTTCAGGGAACACTGCAAACTCTTTAAGCTTTTCTGTGCTACTGATCCAAGTCAACCGTCTCTCAGTGGCGTTATCAGCGGAGCAGATGGCACATTCATCCACAGTAAATCCAAAAGGTTAGGACATTGGGCGGAACACTGACGGTCAGTGTAGTTGGTCTCATACCTCCACTATGTCGCCGCCAAAAATTTGCAATGTAGCACCCTAGTCGGTAGATTTAGGGTCACTTGCCAAAACGGAAATCCGCAATTGCATTTCAGGCTCTCAAACGTAATAGGGCTGCTGGCCCAGATGATCTCGTGCCGGCACTTTTCAAAGAAGGTGGAGAGGCGTTAGTAGAGGCATTGACTCAGTTGTTTCAACTTGTGTGGACGACGGAGACCATCTCCTCCGTGCTGGGATTACTCAATAACAGTTCTTATATTTAAGAAGGGGGCCAGAGACAAGCAAAATCAATACATGGAATAGTTTACTAGGATTGTGATTATCCTTATACTTGGTCGAATCAATGCAGTTCAGAAGGCAGACATTAGAGTAGAATAGACAGTCTCGTCCACCAAGAGGATGCGTTTATCAAATTTCCACCAGCAACTGCCATTTTTCTCGCCCAAAAAGATGCGATCGGCCAGGAAAATCAATCTGTCTTTTCGGAATGGCTTAATCGCCAAAGTGTATCGAACAAGTGCATAAACAAAATATTGGAGCTTCGGTTCAAAACTTCAAGTCAGGTTAGAGTTTGCGGCTAATTGGCTGACAGTTTCAGCACCATGAGCGGCGTACGTCACTTTCACCATTTTTATTTAGGTCTGTTATAGATGAAAACACGATGACTGTGTGGCATTGAAAAAACAGTAGTGAGTACTGTCCACTTGGTAGAAGACTGACTTATCGTGAGTAGGCTGACGACGTGTTGGTGTTTGACAACTTTCAAGCAGTGTAGACAATGCTAGACGCTATTTCGCAGTCCGCCAATATTCCGGAATGTGTTCGCCGTCTCAAAGTACAAAGCGCGCCAACAAAACTCCTGTGATTAAATAGATTTGACGCTCGGTAATGAAGCTACGGGGGGATGTTGACTGATTCCTTAACCTAAGAAGTCGTATCAGCTGCGGTGGACGAACAGGGAATGAAATAGAAGCTCGTATATATGATGATAGGGCTGTATTTTTCAATCTTGGACATCTCTGATGACAAAAAGGCATCTCTCTGCGGTTTAATTGTCGCGTAAAAAAGCCGATTGTGAGGGCTGTACAGCGTGACCAATCAGGAGAGAAGACGTGAACCGTCCTCAGGGATTTGACTATCGATGTCTGCGTTCGATCACTTGTTTTGGTGGAAACAACGGGTAAGCAGCGAAAAGGTTAACAAGCGGGCACCTAGAAGTGAGTACCGACCGAACTTCTGTGTTCAATTTTTAAGTTTGCACAAACCTATACGGTTCAGCCGTGAATGTCTGACATACAGCACTGTTCACCGATGTTGTGGCCGACTGTCGCGAGGCGAACAGACAGCCGAGTAGAGAACCGACGCTTTTCACAAAACTATTGACGGATTCTTTCTTCTTTCTGGAGCCCTCACGGTGACTGAGGTCTTCAGATGAGATGACGGCTAATTGGGTTTAGTATCGTGATTGTCGCTAGTTGACCGAGTTGTCAGTGAAATAATCGAACTTACTGAAACGGAACAGCAAAAATCACTTCGTATTGAAAAGAAATGTGTTAATCTCATTCCCATTCGGAGGAGACAAGGCCACTGAACACGCGAGCCGACGTTTACGGCAGTCACCAAAACAAATTCTTTTCTGCACTGATAAAGAAGTGGTTCACTTCTAGAATTATACCCAGCATTAGTCTGGAAGACAGGCTACCTGTCCCATGACCAGTCAACGCTTGTATTCCCTCACTTGCCGCCATAACAGCAGAATGTACCGGTCGAATAACTATACCTTTTTCGATATAGCCTTCGCGTGTCTCGATGTCAATTAGCGCTATACCAGGTAGATGGGTCCGGACGGGAAAACTTCGTTTACTCTCTGCACCTATTTGGTTTTTTTTGTTCTTCCTGGTTGTGTGGCAGTTAAGCATCAGTGTGAACCACTGATGTATTGCTGATTATGATGCACCTGATAGGACCACGTCTTCTCATTCTGTAAGCGCCAACCAATCCCTGTATCTGCCAACTCACTCATGAGCACATAAGACGTGCGACTTAGTTCACTGTTGAAACCCAGCTAGAACCTTTAGGACATCTTAAATTGACGTCCGAACCTATGAAAATAATAACATCTGGAACCGGAAAAGGTATAGACATGCACCCGAACAAAGCAGAGCACCATCCAGCCCGAATCAAAATCAGTTACCAAATCAACTAGTGCACCCCTGAGCAACCAAAGAATAGACGTGTTGAAAGTGTTTCCGGTGGTATACAATCAATCGGTCCAAGACTGTCATACAGCGGATTTTCGTGACGTTCGAATCAATCACAATTCGACTATGGAACCCCAATGGCTTGTTCACAAGAACAACTCGGTCAAATCATGCAACTCCCCTGATACCGAGTGGTTAGCACTCCTCGCTAGCCCACATACACACGGACAAATGAACTCGGCCAACGATGTAAACCTATCCTCTGTCCAGAATACTGAGTGATGGCATTTTTGTGTACCGATTAGTGTGATTTTGAGTTTGACCAAGTAAACACCTTAGTTGCCTTCTAAAACTCGTAGAAAGTTCATTCTCCGATCGACTAATGATTTTCCGGCCGTGTGAAATTAATCAGCCTACCTTATGTTGCATCCACCAAATGTCACACCTTTCAAAATCTCCCCGTATCGTCCGCACTAATTCTATCCTATGCATTTATCTACACTCTGCAGGTGTAACATGTGGCAGCTTGAAAAAAGGCATACTGAAACGTTCCCACTTCCCTCTTGATACGTGTACAAGTTCACTATGCCGCAAGCGCTGTAATAAGCAGCACCTGGCCGATGACTGTCGAGCGTGTGTGAGCCAAACTCACTCAATTAGATGGCTTATCGCTGACATCGTCCCAAGCATGACAATCAATTATTTCCGATATACTGAAAGACTGCGCACCTCGATCAAGCAACTCTTCAAATTGGGATACAGAACTTTTGCCAGGAAAGCGCTCGCACCATGCGATAGTGTAACAGATGACCACAATTGGGTGCAAACTCAGAATGAACTGCTCAATCGGGCACCCACAAAACCTGACCTGCTCTCAACGAAATAGGAGGATCAATTCTTAGACATGGGAAGCATCAACGCATACTCCTCGTGTAATCAAGGCGAGGTCAGTTGGTAGAAAAACATTAGTGTCTCAGAAAGCATGTTGTTTTTACTGTAACTAACTTTGAGCAGTACGCAAATGTACCGACATGTTATCTCTGTTCTTTCATTACTGGACAGAACATTATCGTAGATGGCTGGCAAAAACAAATTAGTTGACTATATCGATTACTGAACGAAGCATAGACTAGGCCGATTTGCCGGAATACAAGTCATAATTTAAGAGAAACCCGTATGGGTTTCAAACGGCAGCAACCAGAGAAAATGCGCGACAGCCTTAAACAGAGGCACACTAGTTGATCACTAAGGATATCAACCATACTACTTAAATTCGGTTCCTTTTCCTGTTTGATCATTCTTTATCAGTCGGAGTTAAGGGGTAGAAACTGCGTCCGGATAGACTGATCACTGATAAGAAGCGAAGGTGGTTGAGATATGATAATTCGGCAGTGCTTTATGTGAGGTCATTGGTGAAGTGACCATACAAACGTGATTGAAGTGCAAATCCCGGTGGTTGCAAGAATATGCAAAATTGACATGCTTTAGCAAGAACGAAACACAAGTCTGGTGCTTATTCTCGAAATGAGCTGACAGACACGTCTACGTAAATGTGAATGATGTTTAATTTATGTTATTCCAAAGTGCCACAATTATATGCATACATACTTACGTCAGGACACATGTTGGTTAACACTAGAACGAACGAGATCTGCCACTATTCGGAAATATGTTCTCCGGCCGCTAGTATTTCATCTCGGAGGCCACGAATATCGAGATGGAGAAAATAGGAAGTTCGTTCATTCAGTTGTTCAATTAATTGGTTGGAATGATGAAAGTAAGATGTGATATGGTATTTAATTATCTTCATTCATCCAAACCTTAACCTGTTCGGCATTCGTGATTGCGGCATGTATACGAAAAGCTTGTTTGCTACGTTTTATCCTTAATGGCTTCTGTGAAGCTTAAACAGACAGAGGTTGATGACATAAATCATGTTCACCGTGACGGTAGATGGCCAGAAACTCTGTTTAATTTGAAGTGTTCTTTCAAACACTTGCGGGGGCTTCGTGTTTACTGATTGGTCAGATACGTTTTATCCTACTAACCATCAGTTTTACTAATTTCGTTATTATCAGAAATAGTGGGATCCATTTTGTCATGCCAAACTGCCTCGTTTAACAGACATTCTCTTTTTAATAATTATCGGCGGGATTTTTTGAAGATGCTTAACTGGGCAGTGGTTGGTGACAAGTTCCACTGGCCCAAACGATACTGGTGTTATCGATCGCTAGTTTCATCATCCTGATGTTTGCTCGGGCGTTCCGATCACGAAGACGTGCTTGTATCAGCATGTTCATGATCTCGTTCCATCCTGCTGGCCAATGTACTAGACAGGACCACTAATCAAGGCCATTCGTTCACCTCCACCCCGAGTGCAATAAGTTGATAAATAATCGCTCGACTGACATAAATGTAATGAATACCACACAGGTCCAGTGTTGATTCTCGGATGCGTGCATGATTCTAATGGGTGGCAACTCTGCGACAAGACTGTCCGCTTCATTATGTGTCGAGTGTTTTAATGTAAGCCTAACAGTGAGACAACCACAAGCCAATCGCAGACAACACCAGCAGATATGTTAATGAACCAGTGAAATATGGCGACCTAAGACGCACGAACAGTGTAAGGTGGACTAAAGACCAATGTGAGACTTGGTCCTTGTGATCCATCACAAAAGCCCGTGAAAACTTATATAAAACTGACATGAACTTAGTGTCAAGCCGTACATGGACTGCTCTTGAAGACAACGGGGCTGGCTAGCAAAATTGACAGATCTGTACACTCACCACAGTGTGAGAGAATTTGGTGTGCAGACCTGGTACGTCAACCTTTTCGACCAAGGCAAACCCTCACCGAAAATCTCGTGAAGTGTATATGACTCCACTCCAGGTCCCCGGTGTAGTGCCGAAATCAGATAATTGATCGATAAGTCTATGCACGATGCACTAATGTTCGACCTGGGAACTTATCACAGATAAGGTAAGCACGGTCAAAACTGTTTTTGGCGTTCGTAATCTACATCATTTATGTACACAGCTTGAACAGCTGTGTATAATCTGACTCTTTTGTTAATATCATGGTATCTATGGCCTAGACGATCTGTAGCGAATTCGAGCGATTCATTGTCTTAACTAGTTTGATATGTTGTGCTTCCCTCAGGATAGCTCTCATTTTTGATCAGCTGAACAAGGCAGAAGACCAGAAAATAGACAACGTTATTCATGCGAATTTGCACTGTACCCGGGCGATTAAAGTGTTATTAAACAACGGCTGTAGGTCAATCTCAATTTCATCGTCAAACACGCAGTCGAATTGTGTCGGCAACCAATCTTGACAGCGGCCAAACAATTTTTCGTGAGTGTCAAGGTGAAACTGAATACGCAACAAAGATGTACCGCTTATCACCACAGCATCAGGGATAGTATCAATCACAACAAACCCAGAATTAATCTAAGTTTTCAGATTCTTCTACGAAGGTCTGAATGTCGTGGGCAATGATTGAACGTATCTATAGTTTTATTCTCACATTCTCGTTGGAAACCTTCCGGTCAAGTTGTCACACTGCAGTTACACTGAAGCATCTTTGTCAATCAGTGGTTTGACTTTTCACGACTGTATAGCTTGCGAACATTGGCTAACACTGACGTTACGAGCTATCAGAATAAAAATATAGACACAAAATGGTTGACTGTTTCGGGAACAAATTCTCCCGCCGGTCTAGTGTGTCAAGAGAAAGTACTAATGTTACGATAGCGCTTTATTAAAATAGTAAATTTATTTGATTCGAACGAAATTTTAATTAAAAATACGCTACTTATGAACGGTACTGAGTATTCATCCCTAAAAACAGCACATCCTTAAATATAACAATTTTTGGACTGTCCGAGGGATTCGGTCTATTAAGAGGTTGAACTTATGTATTACGACTAATGATTTTCGGTTTCGGACGACAAAGGGACTCACAGCGGTAGAGAATTCACACCGAAAAGTGAAATGTAGACAAACTATGGTAAGAGCTGCTGTCAACCCCTTACGCCATAATTAATTCACACTTTTTCTTTGAACAACATTGGCACCAATCGACGATGAAGTGAGCAGGCGTCCCTAAGATGGACTACACATGCGAACTTTACAGGAAAACTTCGCTGGAGGACATATGTTTGTCCAAATGGGGAATATATATGCAATCGAACAGGTAAACCAAAACAGTTTTTTGTATAATGTATATCTTGAACACATTCCGCTGTGATGCAACAGGTACATGATGCTGTCTGCGGGTTTATACAGCAAAGATCAAGGGAAGTTATGAACTCAAGCCACAAAACCAACAAGTACACGATTGACGGGACCGTTTCGAATTAGCTTGTCGTATAGACCGAGGCCAAAAGACAACTGCGTCTAACTATCACAACCAGTGGCTTGTGTTGCATCATCTGTGGTTCCATTCATCCACCACTTATCTGGTGTAAACCCGAAGGAATAAGACCAGTAAGGTGTGTGAATGAGGTCGTTGTGTTCAGATGTCCCACGCTGGTTAGCCAGTTGATTGGCGAGCGGGAAATAAACAGGCAGACTCCAATAACAAGATCTAAACTGGCGAGAAAAATGCTGAAAATACAACGCAAGAAGCAGTTCAATATAGGAGCACAAACTCTTGCACCCCAGAATGGATAAGCGAAAAAAATTCGAGGTTGGACTGAAAAAAAACGAAATATATACAATACACCAACAAACTGAAGAAAAGTAGAAGTGCAACGCCACAGTAACCAATGTTTCTGAAAAGGAGAGAGGATGAGTTGTGGAATGACGATACTCATTGGACAATGTAAACGAAAGGAAAAAGGGATATAAACTCACACAACCTATTTGTGTCCGACGAACTGGTTACCTCTTCGTCAACGATGTATAACGAGTAAGTTGATGACCTACCAATCCGAGAGGGCTAACATACTGACGCCCACACTCAACGCAACGCCACAGTCAGGTCATCACGACCAATGGCATCCCAGGCTCCATTGCGTACAGTGCGCTTCCCTGCATTACCCAGCAAGCGCCATTATCAATTAAATTCATAGCAGCAATAAATCACCGAATCTCACTGATCCTTAACCACCACAAATCAAACCATGTGTTCCAATGAGAATGACAGTCCTGAATGGAACCACGCCATCTATAACTAACGGCTATGTGGTCTATCTGAGACCAAGTCTGATTCGGACAAGTATAACAGTGACGCGTACGATGCCTAAAACTGATGTTAGGCTAGAAATAGTTTATGCTCAGCGCACAGCTGTAACAATCGTCCGCCATTATCCGAGAGATGTGATGCTATCTCAAACCTGCAACTTAAACGAGACGCGATATCACCAAGGTGGCCGACCTGGGCGTCCATATATCTGATCAAACTGACAACCGCAGAACCATGTATCGACCAGATGGAGAGTGGTCAGATAAGAGGAAAAGACGTCTTTGACGTGTGTTTGCACTGACAGCCGTTTTGGCTGTTGTATTGCATTTTCCTGTGTGAACGTGCAAACGGTGTTTGTGTGGTAAATGGTTGTTTGGATTTCGTTATGTTCCCTGTATTGTGACTGGCTGCTTACAGTACAGTTTTTTGGCTGATGTATTCGCGTGTTTTTGCATAGTTGGTTTTTCGGTCAATGGGTTTTTGTGAACTTTTCCGCTTCCTTCGACGTTTCACTGTTGCGTTGGCTAATTTTCAACGTGCGGTTCCCATGTGTTCTACTGTTCTGTGTTTCTCGCCTTTTTTCTTTTCACTTGTTCTCTTTTGCTGCGTGGAACGTATCTTCATTTCTCTCATTATTTTTGGTTGTTTGCTGCCATCGGATTATCGTCCTTTGTGCTGCTCGTTTGGTAGGTTCTGTTGTAAGCGGTTGCGGAAGCAAAATCTTCGTTATTTTTTTCATTGTAGTTGCTTGTGCTCCAATTAACTACGTCAAAGACGTCTTTTCCTCTTATCTGACCACTCTCCTCTGGTCGATACA
>LOND01006732.1:0-12500 GCA_014220965.1 Paragonimus kellicotti
ACGAATGCGAGAGTTCGGATGTTTTCGATGAAAACCACTCCTCTTCAGCAGTTTTGTAACGTGTACGGCTTTCGTCTACAAGATTTCGCATCGTTTCAATACAAACATCTATTCACTCAATTGGGCATCTACTGCGTGCCTTGAAATGGCTCATCCTCATGCTTGTTTTTAAATAAGGAGACATAGAAGACGGAACAAGCAAGCGATTGACGTGGTGCGGTCTCCAGGGTAATGGAGGGCTTGTTGGATGACTCTCTTATATCCTGGACTGTGAACTCTTCACGATGGCTTATTATCAATTCCGCGACGGATATTCATGTCATGACCATTCACCTTGCTGGTGAATTTTGAACCAAGACTTGAAGAATTGCTCAACGATGCAAGCCACCTTGACTTCTTAAAGATAAAGTCTTACTACATTATCATGTCTTAGAACTCCACCTGTGTGGTCTCAACTTTCTATTGCTGATACAGTTAGTGACTTGCATAACCGTACGTTGGTTAAACATCAAGATAACCGGGCAACCGTCATATTTGCTTCCGATAGATGGCGATATTCCGCGAAAGTCTGTTATGGGCTAACTGTTGGTATTACTATTTTTCTCGAATCACTCAATATTGTGCGATCGTCATCGCTGCTCTAAGCTGTTCACACAAGATATGGCAATATGTGAGGCGTCCGAAAGATGCAGAAACTGTTCAGTGCAATTTGAACAGGATCACGCGATGATCCATGGCAGCTTGCCGTTCAACGAAAACAAGTGTAAAATCTCATAATCTCCTGCACATCTGCGTTCAATACTTAAGCTGGCGACATCCAACTTACTTCCCATGCATGTGCACAAGATTTATGGATTCTAGTGATGGAACATTTGTTCACCCGTAAATTGTGCAGTCATGGTTACATGATGCACAACTGATACTACACCCCTGTCATTCTCTGAATCGACAACCAACTATGCAGCTAAAGCTTCTTTGCGGTTGGGACCTACCCATACTGAAACTCGCTGCTTAGCCCTGAAGTCAACAGTGAACTGGCTAACTTTCGTAACTTACAAGATCTGTGCAATACTAAGATTTTCCATCCTAGATAAAAACTGTACATCTGATGGAATAATATTTAACCATGTTTCAGTACTCGTTGTTCCCATAGGTGCATGTCAGCAGTTCTAGTCAAATTTCTTTTTATCCAGTTTCCCGTATTCGATCCAAAAGACAGACAGACAGGGACCTAGAGTTGAATATATTTTGCCTAACTAATTCGTTTTCTATGTTTACCAAACCATATGAACTAAATCCTCCTTCAATAGGTCAGTTCCTTAAGAAGAAGTTTGCTCTTCTGTTAACGGCCACATACGTTTGTGTCCATCTCAATTTGAGCCGAAGTACTGACTTGCTATTGTGAAATCCGTTAAACGCTATATTGCACTGTCCAGATCAAAACAAACATGTTTGTTTCCAACATTCAAGAGACGCAACGTTCAGAGAGAAGGTAACTCACCTTCTCCCTTTGGTAGTATAAGCCATTTAACGTGGACTAGTTCACTTCGCTTGTAACTCCTCTTGAGCCACGAAGTTATCCTAACACAGTTATTGTTTAGGCGATCAGTTTGAGAATTTAAACAGACTTCTCTTTCAAGCTTTGTATCTGCACAACAAGATCATGCAACATCAATCACCTTACTGTAGGGCAGAATGTTTCTAAGCTTCTATGATCCTGATTGAAGCATATTAACAGATTACCACTTCATTTTCCCACCAAACTGTACAAATGGCATTCACCAAAGCGTACTCTGTACATTAATTATAGTTGGGATGATATATGGTGAATACTGGATTCCGGATGCTATTAGCTAAATTTCCATCGTACTCCAAACTGATTTTATTTGTTTCGAAAGGATTCGCCTTATCATCGAAAGTAGAAGTTCGTGTCCAAAATGATCGCCTGTAGAGAAAATAGTGAATAATGCTATGACCGGTTATCACTTTTGTCTACTAATTAATGAAAACTTCTGCATGATGAGGTTATTCAGTTGGATAACCTGTTTGTTTATTCCGTTGTTCGTGAAAATTATGGATGTTAGAAAGGTATCTTCTTTTTCCACTCATCCGCATCACTACATCTTAATAGTTCTCTTTGTCAGTTCGATATCGTAACATGTTAGGAAGTATCTGACTGTCCATGTGGCCTCTAGGAACAGTGGTTTTCAACACATTCATAGATGTGGCAGTCAGGAATCTTAATTCAGCATCCGTGGTTACCTTTGTTGTCCGGCCGACACTTCCTGTTTTACATTCTCCAGTGTTGTGATCCAAAACGCGGATGGCACAAGGGTTGTTTATTCGGAACAGCAACGCGTGGGTTGCGTTTCAACAAGACAACAAACGAAAACACTCATCTGCATACGGTATTCGGCCCCGACCGCCACGGCTGCCACAGACGTCAACGCTCAGTTCGTTTACGTTCCCTTACGTACCAAGAGTCATTTCATGCAATGCTGCACTCCAATAATTCTTCCTGTATTTTTCCTGCAGCTATTCTGGTGCCAAAATATATGCTCTGGTTCCACTACTGAATTACAGTGGTGTGAGTAGTATAGCATGATCGCTCCTACTCACTACACTAGTTTGTTTTTCGTATTTTGACATCAACCACTCGTATACTATAGTAAAAAGGCATGTATTTCAAGATAACCACCAGCATAATACTTTCAGCTGAGAAGTGTAGCACCGGGAATTCAAAAGGGTGAACACAGTGATAACAATGATAGAACAAAATTAAAAACCGGGATATTTTCAAGAATACCAGCAACGATTTCTGGTTTGCATATTGGTAGATGTCGACGAGAGCTCATTTCACCAAAACATGAAATGTAACTATGGATGAACCTTCTGAACACACTTTGGCGGATTTATTTCCGTTTACCACACATCCCACTTTCAATAGGTAGCTGTAATGTCTTCAAGGTTCTCTTCTATGTAGGGAATATTTACTCATTTTTGCCATTAACTGAAAGCTGCGACGTTAACATTGAAAGCTTCAACGGGGTATTACCCAGGATATTGTTTTCGTGATCACTAAAAACCATTAAGTTGGCCAGATTAGTACTAAACCTCCTCCAGGCCACCACAATTATTTTATTCATGCTATTGACTTCTCATGTTACTAGATCAAACGAATCTTCAAGAGGTTGGTGGTCCCCAATTTCAGTCGCATTTGACTTACCAACGCAAACGAAAACGTCATACTAGGTTGACTTTTAGTATATGCCACTCAAATCGATACAGAGCTATTCTTTCTCCCAGAGGAATCCGTCATCCTCTTAACAGCCGCGCGCAGGCATTCACTAAGCAGAGCCAATTCAGTTAATCCAAAGACGTAAAGGCCGTTTGAAAAGTGAATTAATGAACGTGAGGCGCGAGCCCATGAAGTTCAGCCTCAAACGTAACCGTGGCAACAGATGTAATGAAGATCGAATATGCAGGTTATCACCATGAGGTCTCACCAACAGCCTTTTTACTAGATCAGTGAAACTGGAAAAGAAATTTCGAAACCGGGGTCGTCGTTGCCTTAATTGGAGATCAAAACGCTGCTATTCACCATTTACACACATTTTCTTATTGTCTATTTTCACAGGAATTTTAAAAACCTTTTTATCCGATGAATTCTTACATGATATACAATTTCTGTTTCCTGAGTTCAATCTTTTTAGTTTAGTGTTACAAGAAATGTGACGGAAGTATTTTGTGCACCTGCCGAAACAATTCCTGATTTTTTTATGTTGGTTATCACTGCTGGCATCATCTTGCTAAACTGGAAAGAGGCGAGCGTCATCTTTAAAAGGTACTCCCTCAGTTTTCCGTCAATTTTACAGGCGTCTCGGCAAAATCTCAGAGCGACCTATCAAACCGGCTGTCTTAAATAATCTTCCGGACAATAACAATGATCTTCATAAATCAGCTGGTATTTCTTTGGAATAGTTCCCCTGTAACTGCTGTACTTCCATTTGTAGACAACTCAATGGACGCCAGAGGTCATGGATTTATATCAAAGAGCAGTTGCTTCGAGTTCGCCAAGGCATTTGAGTGAGTGTGACAAGGTTAACTTCTTAAAACAAATAAGGGCTTACGGTATTTAAGGTAGCACTCACTGTTGGATAGCCTCTATCCATACATACATACAAGCCGGCCGTTTGCACTCTGATTGTCTGTTACACTCGTGGACTAACTTCGGGGCGACGTGGAGACACCGGAAACAGCGTTCTTCCGAAGGAGGGGTTCCAACAACAATCCTGTAAAAGGAAACAATACACAAGCATGAGCCAAAGGCCCAGTAAGCCATGCACACGACTTACACAAACGAAAACTAAAACGGCGCCAACAACACAGCAGCACGCTCTGTCACACAATTCAAATTCAACCCGCGCGCTTGCTGGTTTCGACCGCACGTCACAGATAGAAACATTTGGATCAAACATACTTCCAACCTTTCATCACCCGCCCATGACTCAGATCCTTTTTATTTTTTTCCTATCACTGCTCGATTGCACCAACTCAGGAACTTATTCTGATCTCAGGAACCAGTAGTATTCTACAGTGTATGTAGTAATCTGAGATCAAGTTCAAATTAAGTCTTGAAAAACACTATCTATGAGATTCATCCAGAAATTCTTGGTCATGACCTACTAGAATACGAAACTGACAGAAGAGTTAATGAAATAACTTTAGACTGACGACTGTGGACTTTATTGAACGGCATTTGATAAACTATTTTCGGTTTCACGCAATAATGTTAATCATTTTGAACCGTCCGCTTCCTTGACTAAATTCATGACTGATGGTAAGCTAAGTGGTTGTGAATGCATGGAATTGTGCAATTTGTTTCCTTCGATTATTCCTATAGCTACTGCTGGATGGCTCACAATAAGACCTGAAATGAAACTAACCGCAAATATCTCATGTTGTTCTAGGTAATGAAAGTTATGTGGATGTCTAATCCTAATGTTTGCTAGTTTGTTAGCCAAAGGACATAGCACCTGATTGTTAGTTGTTTGGACTTCTGCCATTTACTGACAAACGTTCGAGAATCTGTTAATCTCATCATGTACATGCCCATATTAAGTACCTTGTTGACACGTATTAGTCCATACCTCAAACTGACTCGAGACTTGTAATATTCCGTTTCAAATTTCGAACGACAACGTGACACAGATAACCGACGGTAATTAGTCATTGTACGCACAACACAACGCATGACAAGGAACGCTCGACACAGCTTCAGACAGTGATTCCAACTCCGTCAACAACGCTAGTGACGATTCCATCAACACAATAACTTGTCCGTTGTTTGGGCGCAAACCCTGTCAAAACAACTACACAGACTGTTAAAAATCACTAACTTGTCGAACGACACTTTGATTACTGATGAGCAGTTATTGATTTCTGTGATTTTAACTTGGAGAGAAGTCCTAGTCGAGGGGTCATCGATTGGAGTTAACAGACAGTAACTGTGTCTCCTCTCGAGACGATCGGGCAACCTGATCATTACTCACAAGCGAAAGTGGTTGAGCGTTCACATATGATAATTCGGTCGTGCCTAATGTGAGGTCAATGGCGCAGTGGTCAACACGGTTGCCTCATGAAAGCGTGGCCGGAGTTCTAGTCCCGGCAGTGGCAAGGATATGCACTACTGACGAGCTCTAATGAGAGCGAAACTCGAGTCTAGTGCTTCTTTTCGAAAGGGGCCGACTGGAAAGTCTATGGGAATGCGACAGCTGCGATCAATTGTGGGTGATGTTCAATCTATATGAAAAACCAAATCCCCTACTACTCATCAGTGAGATAATCATTGAATGAAGCGGTAAGACACTTAACTTAGTCAGTTGATACAAAACGTAATGCTAGTGTTGCGAGCCACGAACGCAGATGGCTTAAGGGTAATCTTTTCAGAAAACCAACACATGCGGTATGGTTTTCAACACAACAACAAACAAGCAAGCCCAATTGTATATAACATTAATCCCAGGAGGTCACGGTTAAAACGGTTGCCACATGCCCAGTTACTTTATGCACATGGAACCATTTCATGTCGAACTGCACTCCAATGTTTCTTCTCGTATTTTTTCCCGCGGTTACTTCAATATCCAAATACATGCTCGTGCCCCATTACTAGGTAGTACTGTGAGTAGTATAGCGCGGTCTCTCGTCCTCAATACACTAGTTCCCCGTTCGATAATTTGCACGCTCTGAACTCTCAGGCCTCACGTCAACGGGGCTCGGAAGTCGTAATGAAAAAAGATGAACCATAAAAACAGGCAGCCCTCAATGAATGCAAGTTAAGTCGCCACGGCGGTGAACCTGTGTGACGACCGAAACACTGTTACTCCGGAGACTGTAGCATACACCATAGAAAATGATGTGGATACGTACGTAGATGCGCGCCTACTACGCCATCTCATCAACCCGGTGTTAGTGATGTGCAGCAAATTGGCCCTCAAAATGTGGTATGATTAGGTGCGGTCAAACTAACAAAGCAACCCCCACATTGTAGGGAGTTTGGGATTTTTGGGGATGTCGGAGTTGATCTCAGCATGTGTTCCTAAAGAGCCAAGCAGTGCATAAAAATGTGAGTATGCATAAAATTCTAGCTAACCTTCTATTTATAGCACACCTCTTGCCATGGTCTACTTTAGTGGGGCCTGAAGATAGTGCACTTCCTTAGCACGTTCATAACATGCAAAGTATTAGAGTTAAGCGCTCCACCATAGCTCATTTCAATCGAAGGATATGCGTGCCTGATACATTTTATCGCAGGTTTGACTTTGGCGGTTTCTGTGTTAATATTATAAGCATATATGGGTTTCAATTGTCATACTTTATTGCTTGTGACGGAATAGTCACCCTAAGGTATTAACTGAGAACAGTCAGGCATAATTTTGAGTGAGAACATGAAGCCAGATTACTCGGAGTAATATACCCGGTCGAGGTTTTACGTCCGATGTTACAGTTCGTTCATCTGTACGGTCGGTGAATGTATGACAGAATATTTTGTCGCTGCATCTACTTAGCATCTGACTTAGTAGTTATTTCTCAGATTAACTGCTTTAAGCGTAATACTGGCACCAGCATCAAGTTACAAGACATGCTTTTTGGAACATTTCTATATTTGTGGACCCACGCCTTGGTTATCTTTGAAAATCTGTACGTCTCATCTTTTTAGCTGTTACCGTACAGCGCCACTATTTTGAACTGTATTCACTATTGTTTTACCTTTATTTGAAAAACAACTGACAAACATTCTTTGTTACAAGTTAGAACAGATTGTCACCATCGTTTGAAGACGTTTGAAACGAACACTCTCAGGTTGGTATGACTAGTAATGCATAACGTAAATCATATGAGCCGTTTTTAGCATTGTTTGTATCGTGCCGGAAGTGTACGGGTTACGAAGTAGCATGAACACTTTCTTATTGCTGATAATCTGCGGAAGAACCACTAACACACCTATGATATTTTGGAGTCTCACAGAATCGAGCAACTGCTTAAGCAATACATACGGATGGAGTACAGAATCTCATACGATTTGAAAATATGGTTGATGTAAACATTAGTTAACTGGAGTGCAGCCTCAGATAAATCTAAACACGCCGGCCTTTGCAACGTCCATATCATTTTGAAATATGAACAAACATCAACTTCTTTGTGTCAAGTTATCAGGTCGAATCTGAGCACTTAGGCCTGTTGGAGTCATTTGGTTTTCGCTCGCATAAAGTGATGGCCACGTTGTAAGGAATGCAGAATTGCTTGATCGTCAGTCACTAAATTAGCTCTGCACATTACTCAAAGTTATGTAGCAGACACTGGAATGATTAGTCCTGGAGTGTTGACCGGTAGTACAGAAGTTACAAGGGCGGAAGGGACTTTCGTTAGAGCAACCAAAAGTCTAAAAGCCATAGTATTTGCTTAACAGCGGGGTTTCGGGCCTAGGGGTCGGTAAGAGCCTTAGTAATTTTAAAATATGTGTGAACCCGTGTTGGACATGTGAATCATGAATCCTGTACCATAAGTGCAAACCATAGCATACTGTTGCGCAGCAAGACAATGCGGCTATAGGTTATATCTTTTTCTATGAATTCGGGACAACAGTAACAGTAGAAATAACTAGTTGGCGGTTTGACTGACTTTTCAAATTTGAAGCGATCCAAATGCACGATATGTTCGTGTTTCTGTTGGATTCGAAACGGCAACAAGAACTATATTCCTCGATTTGGCATGTGCTTAAACTGAAAAGTTGCAAAGACTAAAGATATTAGGTGTGAACAGTATGGGTAGTGTCAAAGGTAACTACTGCTAAGGTGAACATAAAGACGACCTTCGTGAAATATCCAACATTCATCAACAGAAGGATTGTCAGTGCTGATTATACAGGATAACACGGATGGTATACACTTCCGTAAATATGCACGCTAAAGCATCTAGAGTGAATGTATAAATGTACACATTGAGTACGTACACACAAATATCTACTTATGGTTAGCTGCATGTTTTAAAGTGGATTCCACGCCCCTAGTGGGGACTGTCATCTCTTGAGGAGATTAGACAATTTGAATTTCACTCATAAGCGAACGTAACTGAGCTTTTGTGCATGATAATTCGGTCGTACTTAATGTGAAAGCAGTGAAACAATAGACGACATGGTTATCTCAAGAAAACGTTGCTGGAATTCAAATCCTGACCGAAACAAAGGCATACGCTGCAAACGAGCTCGAATAAGAGCGAACTTCGAGCACAATCCCTGATTGCTCTTGCATATTGTGTGTTAGAACGCGCATTGCGACAGCAGTAGGTTGAATCATTCGTCGTATCTTCATTGTGACTTCGGTCATGCTGATTTCAGCATCAAACTTAACCTGAGCATTCACACTTTGTCGCACCTAGCGGCGGTTCCTCAGAAAGAGTGAGAGAGTTCGTTGGTAGAAACACGGACCTAAACCGCGTAATATTGTGAATTTAGTTCCTCTACAATCTTTTGACATCAACTTAAAACACCTGTCTAAATGTGTATCTACACAGGAGGCTGATCGTTTCTATGATCGTCTCAACTGTACCCAACGCAACAATTACTTCATTGGTTAGGATAGACATTCAGGGCTATAGGCCTACCTGACATTCTTGTTATGTTGGCGCAGACCTTCTCAATTTATGCGTCACACCACAAATAAATTATCGTATCCCTTCATACACTTTCTATTTGGGATGGCAGAGAAATCAAACATAACCAACATACCCGAATTAAAGTTAACTTACTCGGAATTGATCTAGATTACCGCAGTGTAGTGAAATTCACCTTTATGCGACCATCCTACTCATCTACATTAAACTCGAACGTAAATGTGTTTTGCAACAACCACTTCCCAATGAGGTGTCTGCTTTAGCATGCGATTTGTAGGCCATTTGCTTTTGTGTAGAAATGCATCATTTTTCTGCTTTGTGTGCTAATTGTCAGACGTGGATTGGAGGTTAATTTTCGTTTTCTTGGCAATGTCAACATATGAGGTTACACGGTGTTTGTTGAATCTTCTATTATTGCTAGTTGAGTTCTCATCAGTCCCTGAATGAAACGCTGCTGTATTGTATTCATAATATTTAATCATGCAATTAATTTCGACTGTTTTTATTACGGTGAATTGCTTTCTTCTCAACATAATGACGTTACAACGGCCCCACTTCATGGGGTGGAGGGTGGGGGTAAAATCACTCCGACGGTCGATTGATTTTCAAGGCAAACGGACTCGATCGATATAATGTGGTCTCTTGGTCTGCCGGTGGTATTGCAGGCTTATTCATATTTGTTAAACTACAGCATTAATCGCGTTCACCAAAATATGTGATATTGTGTAACGAGTAAACCACAAACTGAAACTTGCTTCCAACATTACCCGCCATCCGTTTTTAATCTTCCAAATCATGTTATTCTGATAGTGAGAGTTACTGGAGTGGGACTGCACAGGTTAGGGCCCCGATTATTCGGAGCAAATGGCACGTTTGATCGTTGGTACGATGGTTATCTGTTGTCTTCAGAAAGTGGAGCAATTTCGTGAAAAATAAAATTTTCGTTCATGTGCATTATTTCGGAATAGTTTGCTACTGTAACTTAACTCCCCATTTGTGACACAGGTGCTTCGTTTGACCAAGCGAACTAATCATGCGTTTGTAGGTATTCAACACAAGCCTGATTTGAACAACCAAATGAATCGGAAGACCAGTTTCACGTCTAGCATGTCATATACACCCTCAGCGATACGTTCGGAGCGTCAGCCTTAGAACTAAAATGTTACCAGCAAAAAAACTGTCGAACTGTTACCAAGTTGTTCCGAAATTTTGGCTTCCCAATCGGTTTGAAGCGCATTCCAGCAAACCTAGTGGTCATTATATTTCTATCGTTTTTCGCCCCACGCCCTTCTGCTGTTCTCATTCCAAATAAACGTAGTCACTGCATATCGGTTATCAACGTTGCAGCAACCAAATCGTCGTCATCGGGACTCGTTAATTTCTGTTTGTTCAAATCTTCATTGAATACGATCGACTACCAGATCAAAAAATTTATTTTTGCCAAATCACCTAACGTCATCTTTGCGTACTTCTGGTTTATATCATCCACTCAAACGTGTTCAGCAAAATGTGGACCATTATTCGCAGGATTCTTTAATCTGTGTCAGTTACACGTTGTTACAGTTCACAAGCAGATTCGGGTTTGATGACAGCAACGCATGGCTTATGCGTCTCAACAAGACAACAAGCAAAAACACTAATTTGCATACGGTATACGGCCCCGACCGCCACGGCTGGCCACAGACGTCAACGCTCAGTTCCTTTACATTCCCTTACGTACCAAGAGTCATTTCATGCAATGCCAAACTCCAATAATTCTTCCTGTATTTTTCCTGCAATTATTCTGGTGCCAAATATATGCTCTGGTTCCACTACTGAATTACAGTGGTGTGAGTAGTATAGCATGATCGCTCCTACTCACTACACTAGACGTAACTAACGATTCTTGTTCATTTTTTCAGTTGTAACATGTTTAAACACATTATGTAACTCTACAGGCGTCATTGTGGTGGCGTCCACGCGCCACAATGCATCCCTCTCCGATGGTTTATGTGTGGTACTTTTGGTTCGTAATCATGCTGTTTCGAGGCTTTCAGTATGTTCCATAATACGAGTGTTTGTGTGTAGCGGTGTATTTAACCATTAGCATGTATATTATATATGTGGTTCCTCAGTCCAATAACTGGCAGTCTCATGAGTGCTGAACATAGGAGTATTAGTAATTAAAAACTTAATATTATTGAACATGTACAACCTAGTACCCCACCGGTTTATTTGCATACAAATGTTCCATATTTAACTTTGCACCGTTCAGAGTAACTAAGATGAGTGATTCAAACGACACAAATTTGCGCAACTTTCATTGGGATTTCTCGTAGTTATCTGGGGCAAACTGGATGGTGAAATTTTAATTCCTTGATTCACTTTCATGTCCCATTCAGGTTTGCTTTTATGGTTCCGTTTTATCTGCTTTTCTAACTGAAAAATGCCAGACAAAAACATCCTCTGAATTCGTATTTTCCATTTGTTGCAGAAGATTACAGGTTTCATCCAGATTTTATGGCATCATTAGATTAGTAGTGTCTGATGAACATTTCATTAACTAATGGAATTTTAATTCTTCCACTTTGTCCATTAACGTCACTAACTAATATTCATCTGTAAAACACACTACAATTACAAGCCATATTTCATACAAAACCACTTGGTTAATTTATGGTTTTTCGTTAAGCGCTGGCTCCTAATTGTTTCAACATTTGAGACTGTCTGAACTCCTCTCTATTTCTGACACAATTCGATTAACAACTGGGATATGCAATATTTTGGTATACCTTCAAAACTTGTATTACTACCATAGACCGAGTGCTTTCTACAAACAGCTTTCTTATTATAATCGCTACCCGATGAACAGTTTTTATATCTGTTTGTTTTGGTTTAAATCTTGGAGTTTCTTTAAGTCTGTTTTCGGACATCTTGTAGAATACTGTTCACGGTAGACCATTCATTTGCACTTTTTGATTGGAGTATATTTTTGTTGGTTTCAAGTTTAAATCTATTGATCCTTTGACATTCTGATTGAACCTTGCACAGTTGCAGTGACCAGTAAATTGATAGCTTCTCTAAAGATCCCAGCTGCATACACTCACTTTGACTGTTTGTCCTGAAGGCATGCTTCTGCGTATCCCTGCTACCGGAGGCTTGATATGAATGTAGTGCCGCCTTTTTCAATGGCACATCGACGTCTGCTTTTTTCACAATTATGTGCATTTCACTTGATGCGTCTTCCAATGAAGTCTGGAAGATTGGAAGTTATTTCTCTCTTTATTCGTCTAATTTCTTGGTAGCTGCTGTTGATCTTAGACCGAGCTGAACTGAACTACTTTGTCAGG
>LOND01006733.1:4657-16150 GCA_014220965.1 Paragonimus kellicotti
AACATTCTGTTGAAAGCCCTCTAGTATGGCTTTATATTCTTCGTAAAACCCTGCAGAAAAAACAGCAACCAACCACAAACCTCGTCCAACCTTCCGTTTGACTAACTTCAGCAACTCAGTCCGGTATACGATTTCTCTCTCAAGTAGATTAACTAAGGCTGGTAGAGAAGTAGTGCCAATAAAGGGTTAGGTTCTCTAGATGGAGTGCAGTCCTAGCTCAGGATTATGGCTAATCTATCAGGGTAACGGTTTAATGAAATTCGGGGAAATCTACATTCGGATAAAAGCTCCGATATATTGATTGTAGGAAAGTTAACAAAACATAAAGAATCCAGTTATTACCGAATAATACTAACAAAAATTCCATTGGTTGAGGTTCACCAGAAGATGCCAATGAACCTGAATCCTACACCGACAAGGTAGTATAGGTAACTCTAGAAGATAACTATGTCGATCAAACAACAGCGAAATCGGTTGAAGCTAGGAGGTTGCATATTATGCAGATGTATGATGTATCCAGAGTTCAGTACTTCTGAGACCAGTATTTCTTATGTCCAGTTCGACATGCAAGTTAGGGTAATTGATGGCTGAACTTCTTTCAACAAGAAAACAATCAGTGATTTTAAACGCTATGCGTGGTACTTTTGAGTTAATGAAATGGCTCGACGGGTTGGGCTGTATTAATAGTAACATGACCATACTGACCATGTTTTCGGGGTTTGCAAATGTTTCTGAGACCAGAAGACCGATGTGGTCTGCAACTATGTTGACTAAGGTCCATTGAACACAGAATTGTCTGCTTGCAAGTTTGACCACCTTCCGTCATTTACCACAGCGAATATTAAGCCCTATCTCGAGGAAAGCGGCCAATCGATGTTATGGCTCCAACAGTCAGCAGAAATAAACATCCGTTTTTGTTTATCTTACAAACGTGATTAAAATGCCACTCTGTTGAACATCTCTCTCTCTCTGCAACTATCAGATGCATGTTCCAGGCAGCCAACTGGTCATGTTGTATGTCACCACCAAAATCCCATCAACCCCACTGAAAATACCGCTAACACTGAGTTACCAACATGGCCAGAACGGATTAGCAGTTAGGCCGTCGGGTAAACGAACCCATCCATATCTTGGTCCGTATGACGAACATAAACATGTCAGTGTTCGCAGAGAATCTACGTCACCGCTCGGCTCGAAACGTGTTCACCTGTTGACCCAAGCTTGGCATGCAGATAAGGGTATTACATGTTGTCAAATACGATAAGCCAGTAGACACTTCGCGGTACAGAGGTGAAGCAGGTATTGCTGATGGGTAGACGCTTATGGGACAGGTCACTTTAGAAATGTTCACTATACTTGTCTACTCTGGAGCAAATTCCTATCAGCAGAAATAAGTACAGAAAAACTGTACATCCCGGTTATTATCTGGGGTCCGAGGAACATTAGATGATTGCATAATAAGACAGTTAAGTCGCATCTGAGGCCCTTTAAACGGGTCAACGTACGTAAGTGTCGGTGAAAAACTAGGTAACGGTGATCTCAAGTTTGTCTGGGAATAATTATTACTGGGTACAACACTTTACTTTAAATTTCGTTGAAATGTCAAGGCATTATCTCTTATTACATGGATTTTCGCGCTTGTTTGCAGTGTTGATAAATGCTAGAGACCTGTCCATTCGATTTCTCCATTTGAAGCCGACTTTACCGATAGACCTGGTTTTAAAATACAGTTTTGTCACATAGTTAACGTACACGTTCGTTCGCATCGAAGCTAACTGGACCTTTAGAGGCACTGACATAGTGTACATTAGTTAGCACAGTCTCAACTGACAACACATTTTTGTTACATCTTCAGTCCCGTATATCCGAGTACGCACAAAGATTGTTTTTTCTACTCAGTGCAGCCTGTCCAAGGTTAGCCTTTTATCTTGACATCTCACTATGAACGACACAGACGTATATCATCAACAGCAGCCGAAACATCATTACAGTGTTCGTCAACCGACAGGGCATCTAACCACTATTATCACGTACACGCCAGGGAGTTCACCGAGAGGGAAGATCGACATCTGATAACCTTCAGCAGAGAACATATCAATGCATTGAAAGGCATAGATTTTGACTTCCCATGGCAGCAGTTCATTACATCTACGCTGGTTTGTTTAGGGGACTAGATTTTCTAAAGTTAACTAACATCATCTGCTTCAGGGAGTTCACCGAGAGGGAAGATCGACATCTGAACGCCGTCCGCTGTGACTGTAACCGAATACTTGATCAAAATACGCTCAACGGGGATCCCTTTGTCAGTGACGGGAGGAATTGCAACTTTTGGTACTGACAGGTGAAATAGAAGCTCCAATCGCATCGGTAGACGACCAGTATAATGCACCCAGAGAACCGTACTCTTCGGTAGTAGCCATTTCCCCATTACTCAATTGACGGCGGGGATTACTGGAGACTTAAATACTATAAGAATTTGCTTGTGCTGTACATGAGGCTACAGAAAAAGAGCAATCGTTATTTTGCCGTAGCAACTGTGATTCATTTAATAACCTTATTCTTATCCCTTAATTCTGCGCTTGTATTCGGCATACTCGTGCGGTAAAAGACAGTGCGTCGATGGCATAGTAGTCCAAGAGTAGCTTCGACTAAAAAAGTGTGCCGCATTTGGTAAGGTCCGCGTGACAGCGATTCGAGACCACAACGGTCCGGTGCTTAGGGTTTGCACTGAAGCAAACCATCACAAATCAACAGAATCGAAATAAAGCCTTTGTTTCCAGTGCAAACACTTGGCCAAACCAGCGTATTGCGGATCGCCAAGTAAACCCAATTCTCTTAGGTTCTACAAATAGTACATATCGCAAAATCTTTCGTCATCCCATTTTGACAACCACTAGTTTTTGCCTACCAAATGTTTGAAGTTTCCCAAAAAAGTGTCACCTAACATATAGTCAATTACTCTCAATCAGAACGGCGGCTTACATTGAACGAGCGTTTTCTGTTACAGAGACAGGACCCCGACTGAGCTGACACTTCTGCACACTTAAAAAAGGACCAATCTTTCGAGTGCTTTCAGTTGCTAGTTTGCTTGTAGGGACACAGCTGTTGATTTCGGACATTGATCGTCTTGGCCACATTTTTATGTTACAGTCCAATAATTTGTACTAACTCTCGGACATCTTTTTAGTTTTAAAACCAAGCTGGTTGAACTGCTTTTATTTATTATTAATTTTGGCATCAAAACTTCTCGTGTAAGACCATCGAATTAGTCACAAGAAATCTTTCGTATTTTTTCACATACCTGGCTGATGGGATAGTAAAAGTTTCACTTTCTCTAACGTTACTCGTTTTGCAGATAAACAGAATCGAAAGTGATGAGTAATGGGGGGTCTCGGTTTTTAAATACATTGAACACCGTCTACAATTGATCGCAGCTGTCGCATTCCCATAGACTTTCCAGTCGGCCCCTTTCGAAAAGAAGCACTAGACTCGAGTTTCGCTCTCATTAGAGCTCGTCAGTAGTGCATATCCTTGCCACTGCCGGGACTAGAACTCCGGCCACGCTTTCATGAGGCAACCGTGTTTACCACTGCGCCATTGACCTCACATTAGGCACGACCGAATTATCATATGTGAATCGATAGTATTAGTAAATTAAGTTGTTTCATTCCATCAGTTGACTGGTGGTCTCTACTGGAAGAGTTGCCAGAAGGCTGTCTATCGGGTTGTGCACAACTGGCCAATAACAGTTAAAAAACTAACCCGTTCCACCGAGTGTCATTTAGGATGAAAGAAGTCTACTATACCTGGAAGTGACCAAAGCAGTTCACCCAGACGATACATACTCCGTAGTTCACCAGTTGTTCAGTGCACGGATCAACGGCAGCTCGTAATTTGCTGATGACTGTATATGCTTAATCCTATGTCACGTCCAAAAATGAATGTACGCGTGGATTAAGTGACATCAGCAGAGCCACACGTTATTGTGTAAATCAGATTAGTATCATGGATGACGGTTTATATAACGCAACTAAATGATACATTGTCTGTCACAAACAGTAATCTCCAGGCCCACACATGGCAAGAATAAGTAATCTCAAGCCACTTTTTATTAACTCAGCATAATAATTACCAGTCACCACCCATCTTGATAAACCGAAAGGAGCCCACGATCAGGAACGCATGCTCATCCTATGCATTCAAAACTAAACCGTGGTCATATTTGTTCTAACTAACCCGTGGGATCAACGTAATCTTGTAGCTACTTCTTTTGTAGCTGCAATCTTTAGCTCGCTATTATCTTTTTACTCTGTACCGGTATTATGTTAACGTTGTGTTTTACGTTAAAATTTCACAAGTTTCCGTTCTGTACATTCTATTCCGGTTAAATTCAATCGTGTTGAATGTGAGGTTAGTTACGCAGTGGTGACCACGATGGGAGTGAGGTCAGAGTTTTAGTCCCGGTCGTGCCAAGGTTATGCACGACTGAAGAGCTCAAACTAGAGCAAAACTCGAGTATAGTGCTTTATTTTCGAAGGGACTGACTGTAACAGCAACAACGTCAATCAAATTGCGCGCCTAACAACTTGTGCTTTTTCCCTCCCCCTTCCAGGTTTCGCGGCGGCCACGTACCTGGACGAAGCGCAGGAAACAACAGCGGAAGAGAACAATGAATAATTGTAAGACGATTGTTTTGCTGACTTGTACACATCTCCTTTCCCAGCACGTTGTCGTGCTTCTGTTTATGTGTGTTGCTGAATAAACGCTTACTACGAATTCGTGTGCTTAATTGGGTGGTTGTGAATACGGCTTCCAACTCACCAGTTCTGTGACTAACTCTCGTACTATCCATTTCAGCACGTGGACGTTCTGTCCCTTGCACAGTGAATTACTATTGCTCACGTGAGTCTCCAACTTCGGAATATTACATGACTGATGTGTCTATAGGAATGCAACGGCTGCAACCAAGTGTGAGCGAGGTTCATTTACGTATGACCGATGTCTCCTACCGTAAGGCGCAGTCGAAACCATCAAGCGCGCACGGATTGAATTTGAGTTGTGTAACGGAGCGTGCTGCTGTGTTGTTGACGCCGTTTTAGTTTTCGTTTGTGTAAGTCGTGTGCATGGCTTACTGGGCCTTTGGCTCATGCTTGTTTGTGTTGTTTCCTTTTACAGGACTGTTGCTGGAACCCCTACTTCGGAAGAACGCTGTCCCCCGGTGTCTCCACGTTGCCCCAAAGTTGGTCCGCAAGTGTAACGGACAATCAGAGTAGAAACGGCCGGCTTGTTTGTGACACTACTATTCACCGGTAACATAAATAATTCACCAGATCATAATCTAGCCCGACGACTAATTCAAATAAGTGAACCAGTCGGAGCAAGGATGACTGCCTTTTATCTGAATGATTTGCCTAGTAACGGCAAACACCCAATGCTTACCCTAGATATCACATCACTGATCGCATATGTGGCGCTTAAGTATACGGCAAAATAATTATGTAAATACATTGAAGAGAATCAAATGGAATCTGGAGTTCCGGATGAAAGAATGAAAGAATTATTGTTACTTTTCTTGTACAGTATTCAGTTTGAGTTCACCGGTGGTATATGTAGATGGTAAGACTGGGTAGACGTGGGGGTCCTACTTAATAAGTTAATTTCAGACGTATTCACGGCCAAAGTGAAACCTAATCAATCAGGACTCACCAATTCCCCATTCCTGTTCTATAGGCGCTATGCAAATTACCTCTTCAGTATGACCAAAAACACCGACGATGCTCAAGTCGTCCTATTGGTATGTGATCTTGTGCCCCAGAGTAAAAATCAACTCTGATAGGATAGAACGAAGTTTATTGTAATACTTCTCGATGCTCATCCTCAAATGGACACTCCACGACCGGTCTGGACATTGTTCGGACTCATTACGTAAAGACAGCCTGAATGGAGAATCGAACCAGCTACCCTTCGTGTAACGAGACAATGCTTTTATCCGCTGTGCTAAGATGCGTTATTTTCTCTTCATGTAATATTGTACCACAAAGTGGACGGATCCATCCAAAGGCCCACTGATAAGAAAAGATGTGGATATGACAAGACATCCAATTTCTGAGCCGTGTTCTATTGATGTAGAAACGACAGCGGCCGTGGTGTCTAACAAAGGGATTAAGAAAGTTATGCACGCCAGACACCATAGACAAGGAATCATAACAAATCCGAGAAATATTGAGTCAGACCTGATAATTACAGAGGTTTCTAGACAAAAACAGAAGGTTAGAAAACACATGAACACTGATGGAAACAGTAGGAAAAAGCCTGTGTTTATCAGTTTGAGATTTAAAGGTAATGGAGCCAATAAACTGATTCGTCGTTGGTTGATAAATGCTTCGACCATGGCCTACTACGTTGCACGAATTATTGTCTCATCTTAAAGTCTGGCGGTATGGATTCCATTTTAAAAATTGTATACCAAAGTTTCTTTGGACATTCTGTATTTATTCACTCATCTGCGGTTGTCAGACCGACTATATTGGAATAACCACCTGGCGACAATCAGATAAGGTCCATGAGTACCCACCGAGATGGCCATGCACCAGTGTTACCGGATCGAGGGGATTAATCAAATCACATTTGACTGAGCTTTCAAAATTATTTACAAAATTCCCCTTGTCAATGCGAAACTGTTATCAACTGTGTACGCTTATAAGCAATTCGTACAGGCTCTCGACTCCAAATGGCCAACTAGGCGCAAACCGTTCGGACCTCATTGACCCAGTAACCCGATTAACACGTCGCATGCAACTCACGTGCTTCATGTAAACACAGGACACAAACAAACCCACTACCACCCGGATAGATTAGCCTCCACACAGTGGCCTTGACTATTATCATTACATCTAACCATTCGACAGTTATATATATATAAAGTATTTAAAAACGGCACACACTGTAGTAGTTAACGATATATTGTTAGTTAACGATATATTTGACGTTCCATACCCACACTAGGATCCGTTATCAAATATAAATATGTATATATTCGTGACTGGTGAGACTGACTGAAAGCAGCCGTTTGCAACCTAGATATTTCAAGATTGAACATCACCCACAATTGATCGCAGCTGTCGCATTCCCATAGACTATCCAGTCGGCCCCTTTCGAAAAGAAGCACTAGACTCGAGTTTCGCTCTCATTAGAGCTCGTCAGTAGTGCATATCCTTACCAAAGAAAGAAGCCGACTGGAAGTCTATGGGAATGCGACAGCTGCGATCAGTTGTGGGTGATGTTCAATCTATATGAAAACAAAAAAAGCCTATTACTCATCAGTAAGTTAGATATTTCATGAATAATCTGGGTATAGTGACACGACAGTGATAACGCTTTACGCCAAACTAATTAGCGCCTAATAGTTGGACAGTGGTTAGCACTAACTGAGTATAGTATATGGTGTGTACGTTATAAGAATTTGACTATTCATAGGAGCTCGTACTGACAAATGATTGTTCAGAATCGTAGAACTTTTTTACACAAAAATTTCAAGTTTATCTGCTAGGAAAATTTCAAGTTTATCTGCTAGAAAATGACAAAATAACGAAGGTTACTCAAAAAAATGGAACTGGTTTCCTCGATCAAAATAAGGTATGTTTGCATACTAGGTGAGGAACGGATGTGTGCTGCCCGGATTGCGAATGTGGGTCTTGCTCCTGGTGCATGCATGGTGTCTTCTCGTCCACCCTTTGCCCCGTGTCTTCCTGTTGCTAACGGCTTCTGTCTGGAATGATGGAAACAGTTGAAACATTAGTCTAATGTATTCCAGTCGGATACATGCACGACAAAAAGATCATCACGCTAACTTTCGGTTGCGAACGGTTACGGAAGCCGGCTTCCCGAGGCATGATTCTTCCTCTGGATCTGAGGTGTTAATAGTGCGTCGCTAAACCACTCAAAAATAAATGTGCCTTCTAGAGTATCCCGTCGCTATAATTAACGTTTATTTTCAACCGAAAAGTTGAAAGTTGATAGTTTTCATTTACGCAGATGTACATAGCTCATTCTTTGTCTAAAATGTCCGTCTCTATTTCGTGACGTTGAAACCTGTTTCAATTTCCGATTTTTGCTGGTTTCAGCTACAGATTCGTCTACGACTGTATGGCTTGCTAATAAGAACACCATTTTCCCCTCCTTTACCTACAGGTCATTTGGACTTTGTGTGTTTGGGTTTGTAACACACGGGATTTAGCAGACCTGTTCCATGTAGTTAATAATTGAGGTGGTAGCTGTGGTATGAGTGTGATACCACTTCTATCATGTGAGCCATCCTCCTGTCCGAAGTGATAGTTTTCACAGGTGAGACCGTAATTGCCGAATCCGGCGGTCATGTCTAAAGTAATCCACATTTTTTGACGCACCATGGTGGCTCCTGGATCTGCTTTCGTGAAGCACAATAAACACCGATGTACTTTCACTGTAAATTTGTTGATCCATGAACTGAGAAAATTCGTCCCCATCGTTTGCATTCCCCATTTTCCCACTAACCTGACACTTGTTCCCACTACCTCACCCACCCGTTTTGTTTTATTGAACTAATGTGTCATTAAGTGTCCTTGGCGCGAGAGTAGCCATTCTTGTCCTGGCTTACTGGCGTGACGGCTGACCTTTGACCTTGCTGGTCCTGTTGAGAAACTGTTGATTTTGCTGGACGAGACTATCGTCGCGAACGACTTGAGGTTTGCTTTTGTAATTATTGATGCATTTCTTTAATAGTACCGTAGAAATTGTTGGATCCAATCTTGTTTTCAATTTGGGGATCCGTTTTTGGGCTACGCGTAACTCAACGATCAGACGTGGATCGTTACATTCACCATACTGATTACCTTGGAGCAAGGATTAGCATGTGAAAATTTATTCATCTTTTATACTTCTCTTTCAGTGGTTACTGACTGTGCATATGAAGGCGGTCGAATGACCGATATGCACTCCCATAGCTCTGTTTTGGTCTCTTCTGACGGTCATGGTACTCATTCATCGACTCTGTGATCAAACATCGCACGAAACTTAACACACAGTAGACATCTTGGTGAGTGTGGGATGATCGATTTTGCATTGCTCACATTTTGCAACACTATTCAAAGAACCCGTTGCTTCGTATGCTACAAACAATTTTTGCACTCAACTGGAGTTCTTGGTGTTCCTTTCATAATGACCACCATTAATGAACCTATAGTAAAAACCAGCTTTTTATAGGAATTTTCCCTAAGTAGACAATTAACCACGATGTCAAAGACCCGAGCGCCAAACAAGAGTTAAATGTGACTTACCAAGTTTACAGTTTTATGAAAACTTCTGTTTTGTGAACTAAAATATTGTCTGTCGGTTCTTCAGTGACACAATCTGTAACTACTCACGACAGTTGCGATAAATAAATTGAAAATGTAGATTTTCATAAACTTAACGTACAAATTAAAAAAATTATCCACTCACTGCCATCGCATTTCTTGAAAGCCGGACAAGTGGAACACTCGTGCTGCTTTTGGAAATCGCAAGACATAAACGCCATATTCACATCCTGTCTCGTGTTCAACTGGCATTTTCTGCTGTACGAACTGTCCTCAAAAACGGTTTCCGTATTGTTTATACTTGTAAACCATTCGAACAGTAACTGATCTTTGGGGCAGTACCTAAGTAGTTCACTCCCACTGTCTCCAAACTGATAGGCATCAGGCTGACTGACATTCACAGTTTACAGGTTCTCATTTTGTCTTCTTTACACGAGACGCTCACCAATAAATGTACTCCTATTTCTTAGTGAACCGAAAAACACTTTTGTATGGTTTGCCATAAACACACACTGGAATTAATAATCAAGCAGCATTTAAGATGGCGCCTAAATGCTATTAATATTCTTGTTCTGGTAATGAAATCGCATAGTGTGCCTAGTAAACTTGTCAATTTCCGGATGTATGCAACTTTTGGAGTAAGAAGGGAGAGAATGTCAGTTAATAACATCATTTGAAATCGATGGTTAGACTGATGGAAACCCGTGGTATGGCGTAATCATACATGAGTGTTTTCATGTACAAAAGGAGGATGCGTGATGGCTAGTAAGTGCGTGGGAAGGATTTTGTGGGGGCTATTAGTATTTATGTTTTGTCAATATTTTCGGACAGACGAAATTTATCTGGTTGGGGTTTCGAGAAACAAGTAAACTCTGTTGCACTTCACAAGAACACCACAAAAGAAATAACGTAGAGCTTAAGAAAGAGGTCGGATATATAGAGTGCAAATATATCGGTTTCATTCTAGGAGCAAGATTTCCTATCACATATCAAAACAATGCAATGTGATTACATCCTGCCCATTTTGCTCACGTGCACAGAACATACCATTTGTCCCAGCGCCGAAACTCGGGGTTTAGACCGCAGGGCTTACCGATCGGTCACGCACGCTGAATAAGTCAGGTGGGCGGACGGGCACAACACACCGCTGAAAACACAGCAAGATCAGCTGGCTGGATAGAGTGGCGGTGTACGCGCATTTCCAGTGTAGTTGCTCGGCCTCATCGACCAACCCGTTTGGTCACTGTGTTCCACGATCGATAACGCCTGGCTGCTCATACACGTATCTGTAATCGTTTCATCACTTGAATAGCCATGCTGAACTGGCAGCTAGCGAGTGCAAATGGACAAAGCAAAAATGGATTTCCTTAACGGGTTGTGCCATCACGACAGTCTTTTTTTTACCAAACGATAGATAAAAGGTTGCATTCATGAACAAAGCAATTTACAAATAACTGAAAGATGATGTCAAACCTAACAATTTTTTCGCGGAATCTGAGACACGTCATACTGTTTTTATGTTTATCGCGCATTTCTGTTTCCTGACTTGACCGCATTATAACCATGCTGTGAAAACAATAAGCATCCCTTGGCATCTCTCAGTTTCGTGGCCTCGTTACTGAGTCGTGTCAACATGTCATAGTTAGCCACTTTACCTATGATGAAAGCAACTTGTTACGTTATTGAGATCGGCGTGGACAGCTCGTGCAAAAATGATATCCACATTGAGGTGCTTTGTTATCTGGAGACCTGCTTCATTCAGAAAAACACGATATATCTATGATGCGGAGGCCGTTTAGTTTGGTTGATCGACACAAAACATTCGCATCATACGGGTTTTGGTTAGGTGACTGCGAACTGGGATAACATGTTAATACATGTGAGTACTGTTCGAACTAGGCGGGGCATGGTAAGGGATGCAAGCGACTTCTTACAAGTACCGTTTATTCGCAAACTTACTTTCTGTAGGATTGTGCACACTGTACTTGTAGGTGTTTCTGATGGCGATTTAAGATCGATACTTTTATTTCACCGAAGGTAAGTGAGGAATTGTGAGCCCTGAACTGACTAATTCGATCCACGTGTGTCTGTCTGTCTGACTTATGGACATGTTGAGTTATGTTGGATCACATTGTTCTCAGTTCAGTTTGTCGGACAGCAT
>LOND01006738.1:0-13259 GCA_014220965.1 Paragonimus kellicotti
ATGAACTGTTAGAAGTGGCAAACAGTTAAGCATCAGTGTGAACCACTGATGTATTGCTGTCTATGATGATGATGATGATGATGATGATGATGATGATGATGATGATGACCAAATTGAAGGAGTGAGGTTGAACCTAACTATTGGAAATAACTTTAAGACTACTACCGCGTAATAGAATCAAGACGATGCAATGATAGATGCTTTTATCTGGTTGCTTTCTAGTCAGATCCAACATGAACTGTTAGAACGGCAAACTTTGAAGTGCTAGACCCCTTGTGGTTGAGTCAGATAGCCTGAACTGGCAGAATATCAGTCCGTATTTTACCAGTGCTTTGACTAACTCCGACACAGCTACAAGTGAGATATCAGAAGGTTAACACAATCCTGCTAAAGTACTTGGTGTGACGGTCTACAGTTTATCTACCAGCAAATGCTTCTGTGGATATGACTGACACCTTTCTTCGAAGCGTCCAGCTGCAGGCGCGTTATACAAAGGATGTGGTTAGATGGAACACTTCCAAAAGGTTTGTCTGACATTTCGAAAGTGACAGACCTTCTGCTCTAACACCCGCTCGTCCATTCCGACTATCACGTCAGCGGTTGCTGCTGACTTTCTTTCGAAAGCTATGATCCATCTCGAAGTTAATGGAACTTGTTCCTCAAGCTTTGATATATACTGGCACTTCTAAAGGTTATGTGGTGTCTTCTGTAGTGCTGCATAACAGGTGGAAAGTTTACAAAACCCAAAGAAGAATGACAATGGCCTCTACTGTCCTGACACACATAGTCACATCTTGGTACCAATCAGGTACAAAACATGTGTGAATGAAAGAGCCAACTGCCAGTTCTACTGCATTCGTGTACAGACATTTTTCTTGTTCACGCCTTTCCCAGACTTCACAGACTGCTGAAATTCCATCCGGTAAGGCACAACCATCGTTTTTACTCCACTCATTGACCTCCGCTCGCATCGAGCACCGTGTTTTTCAGAATCTCGTGCGAGACTGCGGGTCAATCGCAATAAAATCCAGAAGGTATTATCCAGCGGACGAAAAGTTTGTGCGCGATGAACTGCATCATTCACCTGCTGAAGTAGTAATCCAGCCATCTTCCCTTTGAAGAACTCGAATTTTGGTTGTCCCTGACCACAAGCACATAAGAAGGATGGACATTGACCATAACCGAACGATCAACAACTATACCCTCTTAGACGCCTATCCCCTCCAAAAAAGCATAACTATCCCTGTGCCAAATGAAGTCAAGGTGGCCCTAAAAGACGAGCTGTCAAAAGCCGATATCTCCACTATTCAGTACAACACTCCTTTGATCTTCGATGTAACGGTCGCAACTACTTTGACTCAAAGCGGTCGGTCGGTAACCTTATTCCCGCATGTTCTGTCGCCAACTGAATGGCACCATTCAACCTTTGGACAAGGAGCTATTTTCTTGTAGAATTCGTACGTAAATGGAAGCATTTTCAACTTCACAGTCATTTTACACTTGTCACTGACCACGTTCTGTTGGTTTTATCTACGAAAATCAACATTGGGAGAAAGTGGAACATGACAAGATTGAACATTAACAGTTGAAATTGTTGCCATTCAGTCCGATATTTTGTGCCGACCTGGTAAAACTGCATTCTCCTTGTTTTTGCGGGGCGATATTGACGAGGATTTATTTAAAAGGACTACACGATTCGCTTTGTCATCCCGATGTTTCTCGGTTTCTAAACTTCTTGCATGCTAGAAACCTCCCCTTTTCCGTGGGAGAATTTCGAACCGTCGTCGTCAAACGTTCAGTGTGATGTGAAACTGAACCTCGTCCCCCCCCTCCCCGAAACTCGAAGCGAGCTCATAAGAGCCACTCAATCGTTTGAAAGATTTCCAATTGATTTTAAAGAGCTCCAGCCAGCTACCCACAACCGTTATTTCTTGACCATTGTCAATTAATGTTCTCGCTTCCATCTGTTCCTGCCAGAATAGCTAGGCTGTTGTGAAATGTTTTTGTCATTTGTTTTCATTGCTTGGCATTCCAGTATACACCCATTCTGACTTTGAATCGTCATTCTCGCTGACTGGTGTTCAACAGTTTCCTCACGAAAAAAGAGTCACGACACCCTACAACCCTCAGGATAGTAATCAGGTAGAGCATTTGAACAGAACGCTTTGGAAAACCGTGTTTCTTACCCTAAGATCCCGTAACTTGACAATTGATCAATGAAGATGTGTTCTTCTTGATGAATTGTATTCTGTCAGGTCGCTGGTGTGCTGCTGTGTACGCTTCATAAAAGATTGCTCTATAACCGAAGAGCGGCTTCCGGGACAACTCTCCCACGGTCCATCTATCCTAGATCAGTGTTATTGAAAAAGAATGCCATACGGTTTAAATATGATCCACTTATCGAAGAGGTCGAATTACTTCAATGCGGCTCACAGTACGCGTGCATCCGCTTTTCCAATAACATAAGAAACCGATCTCGTCCATGAACTGGTTCACAAAGAAGCCATATCTGAAACGCTGCTGCAAGAAGCAACGACACTTTTGCCTCAGGGGACCATATCCGTACTCTATAATCAAGTCTCTGCCGCAAACACGACTTGACAGTATTCCTTCATCGATACACAAAACGCGGAGGCATCTTCCGATCCACCTATTATGGACCACTTGTGTAATCTAGGAGCGCTGATCAAACAGCAACAACGTGTTCTTTCATGTAGCCTGAAAATTAGAGGCTCATAAACCTGCTGCATGTTAACAACCACTACCAAACATTGTACCTTCGATGAGTGTACACATGCTGCCACACACCCCTGTGACCTAACATTGTCTACTCACGTTTCTTCGCGGGGAAGAATGTCAATGTTTCGTATTTCTTTCATTTTCAAGTTAATAATCGGTTTACGTTTTCTACTTGAACCCACGTACAACACTTGTCAGATGTAAAGAACCTATCACGCGGGCCTGTCACTCTTCTGATTCTGATGAGAAATCGTCGTTTTGCACGACTGAACCTAATTGTTTACAGTACTCTACCTCCAAGACACTTTTGATAACCGCTCCTTACTGCTGACTTCTCCTTACTAGACGTTGAACGCCTCATATTCAAATTTACATCAGATGAAGTCCACCCGAAGATCCTCAAAGAAACGACAATTACTCTGGCGGAACCCCTTCATTGGCTGTTCAAACAAGCAATCCAGACCGGTATTCTCTCCGGCACAGAAAAAAAGTCGATCAAGTCCATCTTCAGGGCGGGCGATTGTAACCCTCTTGTTAGCCACTGGTCAGTCAAGCCTACCAACATCCCATGCAAGATAACGGGGTGTTTGTCAAAACACGCCATTCTTAGAGAAGGATATTTTTGCTTGTAGCATGGTTTTCCCCCAACCTGTTATGCACAACACACTTATCTTCATGGATAGCCTGACAGGGACCAGAGATTGGTCTCATTTCACACACTGTATTCCGTTTATCTCAGGCGTTCGATCTTGTCCTACATGGTCCTCCAAGGTCTAGGATGGAGGCGTTAAGGTTTAGTGCTTGGTCTTTTATTGTTTCTTGCTTGCAGCGACCTTCCGGTCAATATTATCAGCAGCGCTCTTCTCTACGCTAACTACCTAGCATTCTGGAGTTTTAGTGATCTCAGTGCACTAAAGACTGATTTTGGCACGATTAAGCGCTGGTCAGATGATCGGAGTTTCCCTCCAAAGGACGGTAAGTGTGCACACATGTCACCCAGAGGGAACTCGGACAATGGCCTCATGATTCAAAATGCACTCAACACAGTAGACAGCAAAAAAATCTATCTAAAGCGAGGTAGGCATTTGGATTTCTCCTGACTTGTCTTTCACTCATCATCACGAGGTAGTCGCTGAAAAGAGATTCATTACTCTTAGAATGATGAGACGGACCTTCGCCTGCCTTATATTTTAAACACTACGAGGTTTATATAAGACCGATGCTTGAGTACGCCATTCCAGTCGTGTACACTGCCTTGAGGAAAGACACACTCCTTGCGCATTTTCAGCGAGCGGCTACCAAGTTGGTCGGTGGCCTGCAGTATGTGACTTCTGAATTGCGACTCGAAATTCTTGGTTTGTATCCACTCGAATTTTGACGACTTCGGGGCGTCTCAATTCTTACACATTTTTTCTTTAGCATAGGACTCGCCGAGCTGTTCTTTATGTTGGCGGTTAACAGGAAGCCTTACAGGCTCCGTTTCCAGATATCCCTTAGACTGCAATTATTTTCCTACAGGTTTATATATATATATATATATATATATATATATATATATATAACTTACACAACTCATTGGAACGACTTCCTCCTAAGGTCGTCGGTTGTCCCCCTAAAAGTCGTTTTTATGACGTCATTCGATTCCCATTTACTTAAAACCTTGTTGGACGGATAATTTTACTGTTCTTAATATTTGCTGTAATCCCCAAGAGCGACGTTACACCCTATTTTCAGTGATAATCTTTCAGGTCAACGGACTCCCACTGGATGTTGAGAGAGGGAAAATGGCCGGATCTGGATGATTTTGGTATTTATTCTCGAACTCATGTATTAATTGCCGAACTCACTGAAAATCGCTCCGTTTCATATATGTTGTTTCGCGTACTCGAAGGTTCCACGCACTTTTCGTTTAGGGCATTTTTGATTGCCATCTCGCGCTTCTTTTCTTTCTTCTCTTGGTTGCTGCCGTTGGTCCCAGATTAGGCTAGAGCTAACTACTTATCATATTTCCAAACATTGCTGGAAATATACGGTTTGTTTCTAAACCTCAATGCGTTCTTTTAGTTCGATGCCTTTCGGGACCACGCTTTGATTGCTCATCGAGTGGCATTCTGAATTGTTAGTGGACGAGGATGCATCACATGCCAACTTTTTCATCACCACTTTTTCTGACGACTGTAAAGGTTGACGAGATTTTACTTCAAAATACCCTGTGGCTTTGTAAGAGTGATCTTCGACCTACCACGGGGCGTTTGATGGTTTACAACAATCTTTTACGTATTGGTTGGCGGCATCCGAAACGGATTAGCCTGTCACAGTGACCGAAGCCAGAGGACGCCTGCGCTTCAAACCATCACCCCAAGTGGCTTGCGCTGCACCACTTGCGGTTCCACTCACACACCACGTATCCGGTGTAAACCCGAAGGAATAAGACCAGTAGGTGTTAGACGTACGATGGAGACCATCTCTGCCATAGGTGTTCAGCTTGTTCCTGTAGGTGTCAGTTGCAAAGATACTGAAACTGTCATCTTCGAAGACATTGTTATTTCAAGAACTGTACCTTACTGATAGAATGAATCAATTCATCATCATCATAAACAGCTGTACATCAGTGGTTGTCACTAATGCCCTTATTGCCTTGCAGCCACGAAGAAAAAGGCAAGTCCAGAATGAAGAAAGAAAAAGTGCAAGAAAAGAAGGAAGGGGACCTAACTGCTAGAAATTTCTAGGTATTTATTCAAACGTTCAGCATCAGTGGGGTTACATCTTACAAACAAACAACCGAGCTGTAAGTGAAAGTAAGGCGTCATCAGCAAGACACCTTACGGCTTTCACTGCCTCCGCGTCATTAAGTGCACTCACTTCACAGACAACTCGGCCAAACAACGACAACATTCACGCCACTGAGCTCGATTAGCCGCCATCTCACCTAACGTCTCAAGCCACCGACTCTGTGAGTCGCGAGGGCCCCAGCCCGGGAGACGAACCCGACCTACAGTGACCAACCCCTTCGTGAACGATTTCATTTGTCTACGCCAGGTCATCATCTGTCCACCTCGCACCTTGCGCCAGTCGGCCGCAACGTCGTTAGGCTGCCCAGGGTAGAACACATGAATCGTCTTCAGTTATCTGGCCATCGATATCTGCATTCGATGGATCGCATCGAATACCACCAAGACGTATGCAAATCAAAGGTCAGGAGGCGGATATTCGCTAATAACTGTCAATGGAATTCTTTTGCTCAATCCTTACGTTCACACAGACTTAAGTGTCTAGGCCACTCAGGAGTTTGTTGGTTGTTGTATGACTTATTCTTGAGACTAACATCTAGATCAGTGCACTTGTCTTTGTTTGGGGTGTCACGAGTCTGGAATCCATCCAACGGAGCACCGCAAAGCAAGTCGAGGGTCTTTGTTTTCATCCATATTCCGGGCGCTTAAGTGCATTCCGCCTGCTTCCCCTGACCTGATCGTCTGCGTGGGATATCGTAATGTTGTTTCAAATCCTTAGTGCCCTGGTGCATTTTACCAGAAGGTTTTTTTCACTACCGGTTACCTGCTCTTCGAAGCCATCCATTCTGTTAATAACCCCGAAAAATCTGCTCAACTAAATGTGGATAATCAAACGCAGAAAACGATGTACTTCTTTACTATATCCTTGATAGGAATCTGATAATAAACATTTTGGAGGTCAAGATTGCCGAAGATTTAAAAATGAGCTATCTTTCAATTTAATCCATTCTTGTGAATTACTTATGCGACAGTTGTCAGACACCATTTTGCGCTCGTGATTATCGTTGGTAATTGCCAACACACGTTGTCTACGGTGATATCGAAGGTTTTGTAATGTTTTCGAGTGGCTTTTGGACAGTACTTTTGCATTCGAGTGCTAGATGTTGGAACAACGATAGTGGCTTCACACACGTCGCAGCTAACCCGAAACAATGAACAGTGAGTTATTTGCCGCAAAATGAATGTTAACATTTTCATGTAGCTTGAGAACTTCATGGCCGAGTAACACGTATCAGACGAAACTGAATGCCTCATTCAAGGATACAAATATACCCCTGAATTTTCGTCACACAGTGTAATATCCCTCTCTGGAACTCGAAGCCGTGCTAATGTGATTATGAAAGCCGTCGATATTTCAGTGGTTTAACGTTTCAACTGCGACAGGAACGCTGTTCTCGGACTTGCAGTGTCTGTGAGAGCTCGAAAAAGGACGTCGCTAACAAGTACTTTCGAGGCAGCGCATCTGTTAGCTCGCTCGCTACGGCGACTGTTGTGAATAAACTTAATGGGTTGGCGATAGTAAAAGTATTTTTGATGATAGGTTATAACCTGCGGATTTTCCGAAAGTGTCCTGTTTCCTCGTACACGACGAACCTTTATCCTTTCCACACATCCATCGTTTTCCCTTAGTTTTTCCTTATACTTTTCTGCTTGTTTATTTACCTGCCATTCCGTGGAATACTATCAGGACTAATGAAATCCTAAACTGTAGTACCCACTGATTGAGCCCAAAGCTGAAAATAATACTGTTTAAGCTTTAGGGATTGCTCCCATTTTTTCGCCCTTTATCTTTAATCTAAGCCTTCTTCTCCTGTTCGTTGTATGGCAGCTATGCCGAAGTACCAGCCACTGATGCATTGCGTTTGAATGTTAACGATGGCAGTGATGCTCTCTGGTCCGTATCACACCACAGCGATACTCTTATGTAGTTAATGGTATGGTGTGTAGCTCTTTTGGCGTAGTTCCTCTTCGATTGACTTTCTCTTTGAAGCCTGTCTGACATCGGTACTTCGTGGAATGGAAGCTGTTTTCGGCATATTCCACTGGATCGTCGCGACACGCCACCGTTGTCACTCCGTCCAAGTGATTAATTGAGTACTGATCGTTCCCATACACTTGTTTTACAGCCTGGTTCAATTCCCGTCTGCATTATTCAGTTGATTTGCTATCTAACGGGAGCCATTAACCGACTATATGATCCGAGCCGTGTTAATTTTTAATAATTATGGGAAGCCTAGATTGATGAAGTTTTACGAACACTATGTAATTCTTGTGTTCTTTAACTTAATAGTATCTTAAGACTGAGGAGTTACAGCAGCAGATTCTAAGAGAAACATTCCAATTAGTTTCACGACGAGATGACGATGTCTGCAACTTTCTGGAAGGCGGGACGTAAGTTCCAATAAGTTTTTACGTTCATTCCATATTCTTATTTTTAGACTTGTTGGTGGACAGGACTATCGCTTAATCTACCGGCACTACGCCACCTTATATTTTGTTTTCTGTGTGGATTCATCGGAAAGTGAACTTGGAATTCTAGATCTAATCCAGGTTTTTGTGGAGGCTTTGGACAAATGTTTCGAAAACGTTTGTGAGCTGGACCTAATATTTCATGTTGACAAGGTATCTTGATTCTTGTTTGTTTTGCTATGATCGGCTAACGAACATTTCAGGTCCATTATATACTTAACGAAGTTGTACTTGGTGGAATGGTGTTGGAAACTCATATAAATGAGATTACTATGCGTTATGAAGAGCAAGCCAAAATAGAAAAACAAGAGGTAGGTTAATACTAGACGATTTTATTAGAAGACGTCTGTTTACACTCGTTTACACACGTCTGTTTACGCTATCTAGGCCTATTCCTGCTGATATTTCGTCCAGGTTTGGATAACCTGACAGTATCCAGTTTAACTATAATCACTTTTGTAACAACAAAAAATACCTTATGATATAACTAATGACAGATTTTTCACGTTCTTGAATCGTTCACTGAAGATGTGATATTATTATGACACATGTCGCACAACGATCCGAGGTTCGTCACGATTCTACAGCTGTTCATTGAATTAACTACATCTAAGTATGTTTGAAATTTGTTACTGAATGCTAGCCAATATACACCTCTCGGACTTTCATTTGAAGAAGGTAGTTTGATAAACATTTTCAGTCTAATTTTATCAGGTTTTCAAATATCCACTACTTATAGTTACTAAATACTGCAAACAACCATAATGATGTAGTCTACAATCGATGACCCTCATAAATGACTGATCAGTGTCACGTTTATCATTGACCGGTTGTATGTCACCCGGTTTCTGTGGTTGAAAAATTACATCTGTCTTTTGTATACTCAACAAAGGCGATGCGCTGATTTGATCCCTTGGTAGATTTGGCAATTGAACATATTTTATCTGGGCATAGCTGCTGGTTGTGTAACTTGGTCGCCATTGCTTCGACCATCCTACATGATGTTGACTCGACTTGGATTTGTCTCTAGAAGTGTGGTACAACCGCGCGGGATCAAATTGGTGGTCTATGTCAACAAGGTGATTGATTCGTTCAATCTTCAGTGAAACAGGGTGATATTCCACTATTCGCTTTGACCGGTCTTTGGTTACATGCAGCATATACCTTTTAAAGCAATTTGTTCCTTCCATGAACTTGAATAAGGCAGTGAGAAGACGTAAATCATGCGATGTTCTCCGGGGTAACTGTTCGTACATTCGCAACACAAATTGTGCGTTCAAAAAAAATTGTGTTGACGTTGTGGCTGCCCCGGTAGTCAGCATCCCCATTTGTTTAATCTTCATTTTCGTGCCTGTGTGTCTAATCCGCCTTATGGAACCTTATCTTGATGTTTAAAATTAGTTACATGTCATGTGTGATCAGAATGTACGAACTGTTACTCCGGAAAACATGATTTACATCTTCTCATTACCTTATTCAAAATATACCTTTTGCTGCAGCAACGAAAAAACGAGTTGACAGGTATATTTTGACTGTGGACGGTTAAAGGAGGATGATGAGTGAGGGTGTGAAACGAAACCTTGCCCTAACAAGAAAGAACCATCAGTTTTTCAGTCTCACCTGGTAGTTCTCATACTAGACTTATCCTCTGTAATGGCGCGAAATTGTGTAGATTTATGTATTGGCCCGTCAATAGTGGCCTACAGCAGACCTTCCTCTGCAGTCAATCACCAGCATATCGTTACAATAATTTTCAGAAAATGAATTCATTATTTGTTTCCACTTCTGATCTGAAACAAATAGCCGGGTGGACATTGTTTAATTGCCCTAATAGAAAGGGACTATTTATCTCCTTGTTCACTAGGAAAAAAACTTGTAGACGGTGGTTAAACCTGCTTTCTGTCAGTGTGCGCAGTTCGTTGTGTTCGTATTTGCTGGTGAATATATTGGCTACTGACAGTCTCAGTGAAGGCGCAGTGGCCACCTTTTCAAATCATGGGACTGAAAATTTGGGTTGTAGACACCCTCACCGGCCTGATCAGTGTAACCGCAACTGTAGTTTATCTTTACAGTAACGAGCTATTTTAGCAAAAAGTAACAAGACATGACAAACTGAAGGATATCACCATGATTATAGAAACACACTTCAGCATATCAGTTCTATACCCTCTGCTAGCTACCTCAATACTGCGAGTCTCTAGTGTCAAGTATCGGCCTCTGAGGGCGGTTTTGCCGATTTACCTGAGGTAATCCGTATGCACGGGGAACCTAGCTCTTTACTAGTTTGACACGATCCAACGTTGTCTGTTGTGGCAGTCAAGCATCAGTGTGAATCCACTGATGTATTGCTGTCTATGATGATGATGATGATGATGATGATCCCTGGTTCTCGGTATCAATCGATTAGTTCGGTATTTTTTGCTACATTCACTTTAGTAAATTCACTGCCTGATGAGCTTGCTACCATTACAAAGGCACCACAGGGAAATGGTTGACCTACTCGATTTATCGGAAAAATTGTTTTGTGCAAGCAATGAATCCGTCATGCAGATAGTAGCCGAAACACTTATCCTTTCAGGCTTACCGCCATAAGCTAAGAACATTGTGTCGTTTCCGCCTCAGTTCCCTTCCACGTTGAACACCAAAGGACAGCGCTTAATAGCGGATTTTGGAGACTATCCAAACCTGGCAAAAATGGGTTGCGGTTACAATTAGTGGCTATAAAAAAGCACATTGATGTGAGAGAAGATATAGCGATTCCGACTAACATAGACGAGATGTTCATCTAGGGTTGTAAGCCGTGGGTGAGATAGCTCAGCTACAGCAACATTGTTTGGGAGCAGAAGATTCAAAACTTTGGGAAGTGACATTATGTGGTCTTATCATGAAAAACTCACAAGTATCACGGTGTGGGGGAGACACCACCCGTAAACGTAATTGCATACCAGGTGGTTGCTATCCTTGCATGTTCAATCCACCATTAGGTAAACGGTAAATTGATAACTGTCTGCTGCTAAGACACTATATAGTTTCACATCCTCCTCCTTTATCTCTCTTTAGCAACACGCACTCAGAACACACTTGTTCGCCCATTCTCTTGAAGCTATACGGCAGGATGTATTGGGCATACAACCAAACAGCTGACGAAGTGACTGAAGGAACGTCATGTTTTGTAGATCAGCCTCTCCAAACGGGGTCGGTCCAACACTCATAGAGGACGATTTAGTGCCTACTTACTCTTCTTGTGTGGGGGTGGGGTGGGATGGTAAATGACCAATAGAATAGCTTTAACAGCGACGATTCTAGTGGCTAGCTGATGTTTTCGTTTTCTTTCTCAACAGGCAGTGTTACGCTGTTGGGCTGAGTTGACAACGGTCGACTAACCACTGGTTGCAGCGGCTAGTTTTCGTTCGCGTGACCTGTCTATCTGAACCGATTATAGCCATTGCTTTATCAGTTGATCGGTTCGGAGCTGTTAGTCAATCGCCGTGATACATATGGGTGCTTGAAAGCTGACATCAAGTGCGCTCTGTTTGTTATCTTTGCATGCGCTGTAACAGTTTTCAGTCGGAAACACTGAAACACTTCCATTTCTACCATTCTCCATGATCGTCTAGTTGACGACTTGAATGCTTAAGTCGGTTGTGTGGTCATACAGGGTTTACTCGGGAAGCCAGTTAAGTGCCGAGAGTAATCGCTCGGATAATGGCGATGGACTCCCGGGTTTGCGCTTAAAACATCCTCTGCGCCTTGCTCGTGTGAACTTTTGTCACGCGAAGGGTTGGTGAGCCGTCTGGCGCCCTTCTTCATTACAAGTGTGAGCCAAAGTTGGTTGCAGATCACGAAATTGCATCCCAAATTGTCGACCGTATTCATCAATCCTCTTCTGTGCCAGCCACGCGTTGGGTTGTGTCGAAATGTTTACGTTTAGGGGATGTTCCATGATGCATATTTAAATGGTTAGCCTGTACCACCCAACTACTGAACCGAGTTTGTCAGTAGATTAGCTTCTACTCCATTGGGTAGCTCAAATCAACACCTGACATCTACAGAGGATTGTTCACTCAGCTGATTCCAGTCGCTTAATGTTGCATCAACGTGTCATGGATAACTGGGATTTTTCGGATTACGTCAATATCCTTGTAGCGTGCCAGTTACCGTCTGTTGCGCTTACAAAATGCCGACGTGGACTCCGTACCTGTTGGAAGCACTGGCTGGTCTTAATTATGCGGACGATGAAGTTTTGTTGTTTGGCAATTTTCAAACGGTACATAACGCAAGTTGCTCTCTTACGCTTTGCCAAATATTTCGGGATGAGCTTTGCAGTCTCAAAACACAGATCGCTTTTACAGGCTTCCGTAGATTACGCGATTACGTAGATTAATTGTTGCATAATGAAGCTATGGAGGTTGATGAGTTTATTCACCTAGGAAGTTACGTCCGTGGCACGGGAGCGTAAGAAATGAAGCAGAAGCTCGTAACTCCAAGGCTGTGACGGTATCGGTTAATATAGGTCACCTATGGCGACAGAGAGGTATTTCTGTGCAGCTTGAGAGTCATGCATATAAAGTGACCGTGGGAGCCGTGCCACTTTACGGTTGTGAAGCTTGGCCGCTCAGGTTAGAAGACGTGAACCGTCTTCAGGTATTTGACCATCGATGTCTGCGTTCGATCGCTCGTATCGGGTGGCACCAGCGAGTAAGCAACGAGGAGGTTAGGAAGCGGGTATTTGGTAGTGATTGTCAAACGAGTTCTTTGTTCAATCGCTACATTTACACAGACTTAGATGACCAAGCCATGCCTTAAAATGCCAGCTAGTCCTCTGCTCATCGAATAATCTAATGGTGCTGCGATCGACTGGCCCAAAGTGTGAAGTGGGCAGACGGTGATCTGGTGTAAATAAATGAAGTCGTCCACCAAATGGGTCGAGTTTGCCTTCCGTCCTGATTTTCCTGTGACTTGTAGAATCGGTAGCTTGAGGCGTTAGGTGAGATGGGGGCTAACGGGACTCAACAGCAATAATATTGTTCTTCGGCGGAGTTGTTTGCGAAGTAAATGTATTTACTGCTGCAGGGTAGTGAAAGCCGTAAGGAAAATGTCTTGTTGATGACACCTTACTTTTACTTTTAGCTCGGTTGTTTGTTCACATGCCGTATCCTTCCTGATGTTGAGTATAGGCGGTTTTTTCCCATTTAGAACTCTTCCGTTTCTTTTGATTTCCTAGCTCGCGCTAATTCTTTTCTTCTCGGTTCTGTAGCA
>LOND01006741.1:4345-17581 GCA_014220965.1 Paragonimus kellicotti
CCTCTTCCACTAATAACAAAGACATCATCAACGTCAATCCCCTGCTAGCACAAATTAGGTATAGATTATGCTAAAAACCCAACATGTCCAACATTGACCAATCCGAGAGTCTGTTTGGGATAAATTACGCTTTTTGACCCACACAACCCTGAATTACCCGGAGAGTGTAGGGCAAAAATCATCTCACTGGTCATAAAAACGCAGACATACATCATTCCAAGATTTACATAATTCACTGATATATCTCACATAGGATTACACTGTAAGTCTTGAAAGGATTACATGAACACCACACGTTTGGTGAAAGAGATTTATCGATTTATGACGCATTGAGAAAGATGGTTTGGTCCTCACGTTATCTGATTGAGATTTTGCAACTTGACCAGAAGTCTGCAAATATTTTGCTGCCTTGCGAGTCTACATGCACAGAGAATGCCGGAAACAACTATGCATCAGTGTGAACCACTGATGTATTTCCGTCTATTATGATGATGCTGTGCGATGAGAGGATATCCACAACCAGCTCACTAAGCAAAACGGTTTGCCTGGACGCATTGATTGAGCAGCGGTCTCACAAGAGCAAAAGATGGCTTACAGAAACCATTACTCGTCACTATCCTAAAGATTCAGCCAGACTGCTTAAAACGCGCGAAAGCTCTTGAAGGCTGCCAGGTGATACTGACTATTCGTCTTCGAGAAGTCATGTATAATAAGGTCAAGGTTGACCTGCTGACTTACGGTAACTGGCACTATTGCGCTTCGGCACATAATCAGGCACAACAGCAGCTGCTAAGCCAATTCCAAATAATGTAGTTATATGATCTTTTGATGGCAGAGGCCAGTTGACTGCCTGTGTCTAAAGCTAGTTCTAGGCTCACTTTCAGAAATTCGCTCCACTGAAGTGTCTTTAACATGCAACATCTAAAGGTGTTTGTCAAACGCCGGTGATTACACTTTCAGAAAACCAGAAACTCTATTGATCAGGAATGAGAAAGAGACGCCGCGCCTATTCAATCATACCTATGGATGATTATTGACGCAATGTGGACACAGTGATGTTGACTTGCACAAACACAGATATCCAGCTTAAGGTCGTCTCAGTCAACATTATATTTTATGGTTTTCACGTAGAAGCTGCGGTGGGTTACCTTATTAACCGCCCTAGTGAAGTTAATGAAAATCGCCTTCACGATATGTCTTTAATATGTCACCTCTGCCCATTCCTTTTCGTTGACACATTTGGGAGACAGGTATGTTTGCGTCTGAAGCCGTGCTTTACTGACCAAGTAGCCGCTGGCAATCGAAATTAACTTCAGTCTCTTTTCATACTGGTCTGTCGAATTGTTTAATTGCAGAACTGATTAAACGAACATGTTCGTACTTAACAGGTACCTCCTTTTCGCCAACGGTCACTCATCGTTACTCCAAAATGAAAAATTCGGTTTAAGTTGGCGTTCAGTATGTCAAAGTTAGCGAGAAGCATAGACCCATTGCAAGCACACAAAGAAACGTTGGCTAGTATTCAGTTAGAAGTGTTCAGGCTGCCCAGTGTGGCGAAGATTTTGTTGTCGAAGATTTCCGTATCCCGTGGAAAGCAGTACTGTTTTTGTGTTCCCGTATGTAACGGGAGTTTTCTGGCAGGTGTTTTCACAACCAGTAAGCAGGCTTTATCTGAATTTCAGTAGACAGGAGTTCCGGGTCGATTAATGAGCCAGACCACCCACTTACTCTACCCTTCACCTATCCGATGAATGTATTATCATTTTGCAGTCGTATGAGTGTTTACACAATTCTGTAAGGCGATCGTCGATCGTACGAAGATGACTTACATCAACCGTTTGCAGAAGTCACGTAAGAAGCCTGCTGAAAAGCTAATTCCACTAGATCCCAAGAAATACGTATTGAACCCTTTTTCAGCACAGCTGAATTCTCTGCAATTAGAAGCCTTAGCTTTGGGTCTAGATTACAAAATACCACCACACAGGCCTAACCGTATTTATGTTGAAGCCCAGTTTGAAAACCTAATTGATCAATTATCAGATCTTCAGCTAACTACTGCTGACAACCCAGGCTGGCTTAAAACCAAACCCACTGAGTTTGGTTGTCATCAGTATTTAGCTGAAGTTCTGATATTTGACGAACTGATATTTGAAACTGGGATTCAACATGAATACTGTCAAGTTTATACATATGTACAATATATAAAATGACCCCGATCGATGGCGGGTATTCTATCACGAAACAATGCATGCAATCATTAAAATGACAACTCAAGAAGTGTAGTGATAATTAGGCGAGACAAAGACTCTGGGGCAGTTGTTTTGGACTGAGATGCGTATGTGCAAAAGATGCTGCCAATATTAGGGGATCAAACAAGTTTCAGCAAATAGACACAGTGGACAACATCACTGAAATGGAAGGTTGCATAAGACAACTTCTACTTCTTTTGAAAATGCGCGTTACTCGTGACATGACGTACAAGTCTGTAACACCGTGGGCTTCATCGACACCTCAACTCCACGGCCCCCCTAAGACACACAATTCTGCATGCCCTCTAGGCTTACTGTGACGATGTGAGATTCTCCATACCATGAACTGGCATGCCAGTCAGTCAACATTCAAACCCCATCGGAACAAAAGCTTAAGGCATAGCCTAGTAAACATGTTTTCGAATTGATTGGTGACTTAGACAACGTTAATATTTCTAGTGAGTTGGTGTGCTCCATAGACGTTTGTTAACCTCGCATGCATATCCCACTACTTGCGACAACTGATTATATCTGTGAGCTCGTTGGAGAGAGCCGAATTACTTTGTTTTTGTCCAGTGATATTCTGAGAGAAAATTCAGTTTTATGCATTGAGAAAGTCAGCTTCCGTTCTCTTAATCGACACTACCGCCAAATGTCATGGGAAGTCTATTAGGGCCAATCTTAGCAGACTACTTGTTAAGCATTGAGCAGGAGTTAATCGCAAATATAGCAAGACTGCCATACTACAAAGGTTATGTCAGTGATACATTGGTATTCAGTCCTTCCAAAGTGACAATGGATAACCTAGTGCATTGCTTGAATACTCGTCATCCAAACCTGAAAGCAACGTTTGAATTTGGAATTGATAAACTGTCTTCCGTTTCTGGACATCCTCATAAATCGCCAGGAAGATGGTTATATTAAAAGAGCTGCTTATAGGAAATCCACATAATCCGGTCAGTGTGCGAACTTCAGCAGTTTCACACCGTTCCATCATAAACATGCACTAGTGCATACAATATTCACACAAACAATACGAATATGTACACAGGACTGCCTCGTAGAAAGATTAAACTTGACCACAATCTAATGATTGTCCAATAAGACAGAAACCGCCATTCGAGCAGGTGGTCATCGTGAGACAAACTAAGGTTTATATAGAATTGTTTCTTAAAGATTATTACAGTATGTACCAAACAACACAAAGATCAAATGTGATCAAATGAAGAATCAACACACTCAAGCTCTGGCTCAACAGTTGTCTGCGTCTCCAATCAAAGGAGTTCGGCCTGTCTGTGCATCGTATCTACCAGTACGTAGGCAGGACCGAGAAATGCCTGATCTTCAGAGTGGAAAAAACATGTACGTATATTTTTTGCAGAACTCCATATTACCGGGAAACGGCAATGTCGTTAAAACACACAAGCAACCGGTGTATGTAGTTGCTAAGACACATTCCTAACCACTGGTCACGTTATCTATCCAGCTTGCACCCTCAGGATTCTACTGCGTCATTTTAATCCAAGTTTTGCGGTCAGCCGAGACAGTCGCAATCAATCGACTGAAGTCGGTCTTGCGAGTTCAGAAACCATTGTTCGTGAATTTAACATTTCCCTTGACTTAGGGACCTTTCCTAACTCACCGACGGTCTATCCATCCCAACCCCCTAACTGTCAGATATGAAAAACCTTTTAGTGTTATTGCAGTTTTGCACTGACGAATTGACGCAAAATGTATGCGTTTACCAGTTGTCATGTTTTAAGTGTTTTGTTCAAATTGACTGTAGCTTACGAAATCAGCATCAGCGATTTTTCATTCATACCATATGGCATTCTTCTAAAACGCTTTACAGACACTTAAGTATACATATTCGTCTTTTAGTTTGAAAGTAATGGTTAATGAAGCATCGGCGTACAACCTCCGACACCTCGCTCGGTTTTCTATCACTTCTACTCTCCTAGTCAAATCATGGCGGCATTTGGGTTCTGCGTTTGAGGACCACAAGTGTTGTGCCTTAAAAATGGACACAACCTAACTCTATAGCTTCCATCCTACACTCTACTTGGAGACCTTACCGATGACAAAACACGGCTGGCGAATTCTGACGTCCCTGGGCGCGTCGGAGTCTCTGTCTCAAAATGTTGGGTAACCGAAATTGATCACTGCTTCTATCTCTGAATACGTAACAGCGGAACACGATGACTTGAAATGCTTATAAATCAGTGGATTTGGAACTGGAAATAATGAATGAAAACTCATAGTTTGCCCTGATTTACCATTTACTTAGTTGAGCGACAAACAACACACGGTTAGTTGTAACTACTTACACCGACTGATAGTTGGCAGATTATGTCTTATATATGGTAAGGATCATTTCCAAACAGTAGATTCAGCGTTGCCCTTATTTGATCCGTAATGTACACATTTGGCTGGTTAGCAAACTACTTTAATAACACTTCGAGTGTAAAAGCTGTGAGGCTACTTGCGATTGCGGTTGAACGAGCGACGAACTGATAATGTGTCTTTGCTGCATTGGAGTCCCCTAGACACACCTATCTCCGTGATGTGTGTCTGTCGGTGAACTGTCGGACATAAGAAGGAATGGAAGTGGGATTCTGCAAACGGTAATCACCACTGAGGGTGCTACAGAGTGCATGCTCTTGCATTGCACCAGAGCTTCAATACTCTTGTGGAGAGAAATGAACAACTCGGTCTTCATGACATCAAAATCACTAATGACACACAAACAATATTAGCTCTGGGTATCTTAATGTTCAGTCATATCTGAGTGGTGCACTGTCTATTGCAAGCGGATCGGTATTGTGTACACTAGATATCAACTAGTCTTTGGTATGGGTAAGAAGGACAGATCGACATCCATCTTCTACATCTTGCAGTTAATGTATGTTGCTCTTTGGTTACACTCACTTCTGAAGCTGGAGGCCCAACTCAATGGTGTATCCCAAGCTGCAAGTGGTATTCGAGGGCGCGTTCATGTATCACTTCTATGGATGGTGACAAGTAGTAGGACACATGCAGGACAACCCAGATGAAGAACTCTTATGTACAGTACACTCTTGCAGTGCATAAACTTGTTCAGTTGCACGATCGGCGATCTTCGAATCAAGGAAGTCCTCGAACTTGTGGACTCACTGAGCAAAGTAACTTATGCGGACGAACGTCCAAGGACAGAATGCTTATCACTCGTAGCTTGTCGCTGTTGTCGGCGATTGCGATGAGGAATTAATTCACATGTTCTACGGCCAATAGGACATTCTCAGGAATCAATTCGCCGAGAAGTTTCTGAAGTACGTGTGGGTAAAGGTGAACAATTTTAAGAAAAACTCGCAAAAGTTACGCCTCATATCAATGATTGTTTTGTCGGGTGCTCGCTGAATATGTTAAATAGCAGGTTTGTCTGTGATGATTATGATGATGAGACCAGTTTTCACAATCCGACTCATATACTGAAACAACAGTTTTCTGGTTGAGATGTGTAACCAAATTTTCAACAGTGATGCACGTGCATCTTGCAGGTAATTACAAAGAGACAACATTTCAAACAGATGGCAAACTGATTGAAAATAATGAAGAGATTGGGAATAAATCGCATGAAGCAACATAAAGCTCAAGATTGGCATGAGGTCATTCAGAGAAGTTTGAGGATGCTTCACTTAGTAGATTGTTGGTCTCACGAAAACTTAACGATACCAAGGATTAGAATAAACTAAGGCGATATGGAAGATTGGAATGACTGGATGAAGTTTGCAAAGAAGTGTGAAAATCCGCCGTATGAAATGAGTTAATTGTGTGATGAATGTGTATCATATTCATATTAGACGTTTCACAGTAAACATACTAAATCGTACATGCTGAACAAGCGAGTAAAAAGCATGGTTGTTGGTCATTGCGTTGGCCTCTTCACTGGTAACTCTCGTTCATAAGACAGGGTGTATAGAATTGTAGGCCAATCCGTCATGGTTTTGCTAAGGACACTACGAGTTTCGTGGATGCATATGTCCAGGATCCTTAATTATAACGTTCATCCATAAGTCAGTCTTGTGGAATCCGAGTAAAATTCTGACCCAAATGCAGTTCTTGTGTGAACTAAACCCGTCATACGGCATGCTTAATGGGCCGATGTAGGGACGCTGCTTACTTCCGAGTTCGCTAAATACAGTGCAGCTAATGACGCTGTCATGAACAAAACTTTTATCAAAATGTTCACCGCAATTCGAGACCATAAGCTACTGTGTCAAAGTAAACTTATCCTGCTTCTTACATAGTAAGCGGGCTCTGGGACTTATTCTGCAAACAAACAGTCAGCTTATGCATTGCATCCTAAGGGGTTGCAAAGCCAGACTATGGTCTTCTTGCATTACGAAAAACTTTGAGATGACCGTATTATTGCTATGAAATCACTATCGAAATTTATTTTAACCGTCCAACATCTCTCAAACTTTCAAGACCGTGCTATGAAGTTTGACAAACGAGGACTACGACCAAGTGGATATTAGAGAAAGCTGTTTTAAAAGGATCAGTTTGTGTTTTCTATGACCGCAAAAGCGTTCGAATTCCGACTTGATGTACGTAGTGTACATTCCACTATTTTTCATTGTTTATTTGCTTGACGTCGATCTTTAGACATTTATTTATTCATACTTATACTGATATACAGTTATTACCTACCTCATAATAACTCTTGTCGTTGGCATTTGTGACTGGTATACATTTCTTCAACCATATGCTCCCTCTACTATTTGCCCCATTTTAAACGCATGTATTCACGTGACAGAGTGAAAGTAATAGCCACTGTGCCGGTTATATGCACGTTATATGATGGTAATACATTTTGGGCTTGTGTGTTATCTCGGTTTCCGTTTGCGCCGACAAAACGGTTGTTTTTAGTTCGTGTCAACAATGCGCTGCTCTAGTAACTACCAACGGAAATTCTGTTGGTGTTCCGGCACCAAACTGATCTATAAATGTGAAGTGTTCATCAATACCGGTACCAGCAAGTACATATGGTAGTTGAGAACAAGTAATGGTAATGAGAAATGTACTCAGCTCAAACCCAGAACTAGTTTCTACACAGTAGTAATAACACAGCACGCTAGCCAACGAAATCGTAATGTAATCAATATATGTACAACGTAATTATTCATGCAGTAAAACAACAGCAGCACACAATGTTCCGTTTATGCATTACAATCACTGCAGTGCACATTCCGAAAGTGGACGTTTTAGTTGCTTCATAACTTTTGTCTAAGATGTGAAGGTGCAAGTTCACGGGAACTGTAATCATGTGAAGCCTCGTTTCTCAATACTGTTCTTTTTTGCTGAGATGTAACATACATGTCTGCAGAAGCTTTTGCTATTGAGGACTTACCCACGCGCACTATGAATCGGCTGCTTCTGATTCCGGCAATTACACATAAAATTCTGTTTAGCAGATGTACACGAGTGTGTGAAGGAAGGAGTAGGCGAAAACAATAGAAATTTTTGAAAAGGCTTCCGCGGTTTTACGGACGTTTGCTCTCCTTTGAGTTCGACGCACCGTCAGACGTGACACTGTTCCCAAACCGAACAAATTGGAAGCTGGTACTGAGTCACTGAAGCAGCTGGCTGAGTGGATTACTAATAATGCTGGAAGAATTGTATACAGTGTGTATTATTGTGTAGCGTTCTTAAAACAGTATCAGGTACACATATTGGAAAGCTCCGTTCGGAAGATGGTTTTGACGTAGTAGCCAGTATATAACGATAGTTGGCGAAAGTTAACTTAGTGAACAGTGTAAAACGAAAGTTTAATCAACACAGCTGAAAAACAACTAGTACAAACTTCATTCACAATTTGTATGAAATGCACGTATCGTAGTCTAACTGGAAGTCATGGTTTCTGTAGTGAGAATGTACTTTCTCACTCACGTAGTTCGAACTTCTTGTCCACTTCGACCTAGTCGTTCGTACGTCATCAACTGAATTCAAATGTGATATAGACTTAGAAACAGATTTTCTCACTACTTGACATTACATGCAGTATGTTTTATAACACCATCAACTGGATTCACTGTTCAGTGTATGCGAGTGAAAAGATGCTTTTGGAATGCAAACATTCAGTTTCACATTAGGGAGACGACATAAATAGATTTAGGAGTAAGTAATTTCTTAGAACACTTGTTTGGTTAGTGTTGCCGGACGTCCAAAAGTTGTTGTGTGGAATATATTCTTATATAACACTTTTACCGAGGTTGGCAAAGGTAGATGTTCCGAGCCTCCGCAGTTCCATTTGGTTTGAGTCCCAGGTGTTGTTTGCATGTATAGACGATCAAGTTCTCTCAGCCAGCTTTTTATATTTTGCAGTAAGATAACCACCGTTGCCGTTGATAAGTGCCAAAAGAATTCCTTCCCAGTTGAAAGTCTTTCAAGAAACAATGGCTATGAAATGACTACAGACTGGGGTAGTGAAATACTTTTCCGGTCAACGTGTGTAGAAACAGAGTATAAGTAATGGAAGAGCGCTTGTCAGGAAGTGAACTATAGCAGCACACATATACACTCTATCGTACTTCACAAAGCGCCAGCCATCGGACCAAGTCTGGTGAAGTTAAATGCACTGTTGAACAACATTTGCGACATATCGAACTGTTCATGGACTCTCAGTATCAACATCTGGCCAGCAACCTGTCCAATATTCCAAGGATTTCATTCTTTTTGTGCGAAATTGATAATACACATCACACAGAGATATTGAGGGAGGTATTAAATTCAAGATACTTTGATCATTAAAACACGAAATACCACGAGGGAGTAATTAAAGATCCTTGGCAACGTGCATAACGTTCCAGAAATCTGCTTTTTCTAGGTGCATTCCATCCTTTATGTATAGCCAAAATATGGGTGCGAAAGTACTTTCACATTAAGAAAATCAGCATTTTATGGTTAACCGGTAACGCGAGCTGATACTCCCCCACAATTGATTGCGGCTGTTCTACTCCCATAGACTCACCAACCATGTCTGTTTTGAAAAGAGGCACTATACTTGAGTCTGGCTATCATTAGAGCATGTCCGTGAAAAATGTCTGCTACGATCAGGATTTGAAATCTAACGACATTCTCATGTTGATTACTGCTTGGCTGTCTTTACTTGAGCCACGATCAGACCACCATACCTAAGCACTCAGCCACATTAGTGTGCGTGTTGCCACCAACGGGTATTGCTTGAATTAAAAGATAATCAGGATTAATAACCTATGCACAATAAATGCATCTGAAGTGAGATTCAGTGTGTTTCGCGTACCCAAGCACTTGATGTTTGATAACCTGAAAAAAGTGATTAGAAATCTGTGTACAACCTTAGAATCGTGGGTGTTAGGGAGTTGGCGTGTCGCTTATGCAAGTAGCAAATAGATCTTACAGCCTTACGATCAGTTACCAAGTGCATATAAAGAGGCACTTCTGTAGACGGTTCACCGCCTAGCTTTCACCAAGTACGTCTTTATGTTGCAGTAGAAGCATGCTCTGTTAAACTATAAAGCATTGACACAAAAAGTGGATTTCTACCTGGCTGTAATATGGCACCTATGCTTGAGGGCCACGCATCCGTATCATGGGTGAAAGAAAAGTTAGGAGAGAATGATTACAAAACAGCACATCTGACAAGAAACTTCAGCATCAGACGTTGTTTTATGGGGAACTGGCTGGTGGGGTAATGAAAAACCATTCTGTTTATTGAATAGAGTTAAAACTAAAGCCAAAAGCATTTAGGTAAACCACTATTGCACACGATCCACTGGAAGCTCTTGGATCGATAGCGGTAGACGTAAACGCGAAGTCGGTACAGCTGGGATCGAAAAAGAGAGATGTCAGCAAAATACTCGAGAGATGAAATTTCAGTACGGGAAGACAGTATTTGCGATAAATGACAACATTCTACATATAAGTTGTCTCATACAAAAGAGAACTGCCATCAAGAATAGTTCTGTGAGAACTGTTTGCTGCAGCATCAGTTCGTAAGCTGTCACCAACTGTAAGATTATTATTATTATCATTATTATTATTGTAGCTTGAAAAATTGCTGAGGAAACATTTATTCTACACGACTAATTGGAAAGACAGGTTAAATGTCGGTAGATCCAAGCTTGTGAGGTTTGGGTGATAGCACTTAGCATCCCATCCCCTTGGATGTTTCGTTTATGACAGTGGGACGGATGGAAAACTATGTTCCCCCGTGAAGGATTCGAACCTCCGGGTGTGGGTTTGTGGCCCAGTCAGTATGGCATATAACGTGTAGCGGTACTCGGTACCTGTCATTAAATCAAACTAAACCAAAGACTGCGTTATCTTTCTAATGAGTTCGCACACAGCAACTATGCTTGGAAAGATAAAACCGAGTGACTATTATAATAACAAACTAAACCGGGTGTTCAAGTGGCTTTACAAGTATATATCTTTGGGAACAAATTTCATAATTTAGCACGAACCAGCAGGTCAACAAAAAATCGTTCCCAGTCTTGCAAATAGAACTTGTTAGAAATAGTGCAATAGTCGCAACGAAATCTCAATGTCCGTTCATTATGCTTTAATAATGTTACATCTGAAATAACTTATGCAGAAGCCTTCACAAAGGTTGGTAATCCCTTTCTAATAACTTGTTGCATTCGATGACCGACAGGAACTGTGCGACACCGGATGATTCAGCTTTCGCCAGTTTGACCCGCGGATCACCGGAAGCCTTTTATGAGTCTGAAACTAGGTAGCAGGTATTAACCTCAGAGGATTCAACATGTCTTCAAAATCTTTACTGACTCGAAAACGAAATGGACACGTGTAGAGTATAGAGTACGTATTTGTGGGTGAAAGTGACATGCCTAGGTAATTCATACCCAATCACACTTGTAACAGAGCTCCCTGTGAAGTTCAGGTGAACAAATTGTCAAGTCATCTCAAGACAAGCAACAGCAGTGAACCTCTTCAAGATCACTAGTATGAATTAATAAAAATAAATGGGGTAATCGGTGATTACATATCATTTATAAGACGTAGAAGCCACGAATCCGTGAGAAGAGCAAGTGACTAAAACCATGAAATTTACTTCAACGTTTTAAAAGTAATAAAGCAAGCTAGTCTCATGGAGATAGAGATTCGATGGACATAATTTTCTCGACACAGGTCGACTCCTTACACCGTAATCGAATCCTACATCAATGATTTTGGATAATTGGAAGGATGGATCAATTAATGCCAACAACTTTCTCCAAAGACTGCCTGTTTTTGTTCTTATTGTCAACAGATCGCTGAAATCACACTTGTAGATGGCCACCGAAGTTTTATGGACCAGCAAGAGTTTGAAGTTGAGGTAAAAAGCCTTAGATATTTTGCTTTTCCTTCATAGACAACACAGGAGTTGCATTCGCACTAGCCTTAAAGCCGACTAGATGAACATCACTGAAGTATCAGTCACTTCACAAAAGCGTATGAAGTGAGATACTATTCGGGGCAAATTTGGCCCGGTCAGTAATAGCTAGAATGTGCGGCTTTTCATAGTTTTATGTCCAATTGGTTAAATTTGAAAATAACCTAAGAAGTTCGTAATAACCTCAGTGAGCATTTGAATTTATAAATTACAAAAGTCTGTTGAAAAGTATGAGGCATTGGCTCTGGGCGTATCGTTCAATAAACAGTACAAAGTATGTAGGACAAGACAGTTAGCTTCGAAACAGCAGTAATTTGAAAGACATACGCAGAGAAGTTGCCCTTCATGTGAAACTAAATACGAAGGGTTGATAGACACTGTTAATGAACAGTAATATAAAGTTCAGTCGCGACTCAAAATTAGTATTAGTAAACGCGAAACCACACTGAATACGCATGGATGGCGTAGACTAATATATGTGTGGTTGTCTAGATATGTACAGACTCAGTGACGGGGGCATTAAATCTGATGAAAATATGTATGACACATGAACTTGTAAATCATCTGCTCACGTTACATTTGATTTGGACACACATTCTGTCATCTACTTTGAAGGTTAGTAGCTCGAGATCGCCCAATCAGGTGAACGGTATTTTAAAGATTAATGAACCGAATCGGATAATAACAAAGTAATTGAAATTAAATTAAACTGACACAATTTCGATGGACGTTGAATGGTTTCGTGTTTCGTTCGTTGCACTTGAATCAAACTTGACGTGGTGATTATAGTGAAACTTAATAGAATTGTGCATACGTGACTGAAAATCAAAGCAGCTAATGATTGCGCATCCAGTCTACTGTAGGCTGATTCGGTTTGAAAATATTGTAAAAAATAGCTGTCATGCTTTAAATTTACTCGAAATGATTAGAATAACTGAACACTAATGTATACGTAACAGACTTAAGTATCCTCAGAACATGTGTTGTTGCCAAATCATCCTGATTCATCTTGTTGGTGTCGTTGTGGAAACGTAGGGTACGGCTGTGTAATTATTTATAAGAATATAAAGTACCCTTCGTTGGCATGGCAACGATATGTCAACCAATCGTGAGTTCGCGCTAAAATTGATAAGATTTGGAAGCTAAAACTAGTGCCAGCATTTCTTGCGGCTTTGAAGCAATTGAGCCCAAACGCGCCTCTCTGGATGGTTGACTCACATAGCAAAAGTGAGTTATATGGAAGGCTTATTGAGAACAAGGCTAAAACCATACATGAACCTCCTGATGCGCCTCTCGAGAAACTTTTTTGAAAATTGAACGACAAAAAAATTGTAACTCATTACCATGCATTAGTTATAAGTGATGTTCTAATGCGATAATTTCCTCTGAAACGGAAGCAAAGACTGGGCAGGTGACGCTGTTGAATGTCCAGCTTATTCTCCTGCCACGGGGCATGTCTTGGGTTTGTTTCTGCTAAAGACAGTGCAAGTTCCTGTATTCAAAGCGAGTAAAGGTCGGCAACTCAAACAGTTTTGACATTTTTCCATGCCGTTTGCAGCAATGTTAACTAAA
>LOND01006746.1:11715-30313 GCA_014220965.1 Paragonimus kellicotti
CAGTGAGTGTCCGGAAGTGTTGGAATGTTCACTCGCGTCAGATGTTGTTGCGGAATCAGGAATGAAAATCGAAATTACGTGATACACGGAAGAACACAAAATGGTCATGTGAAGTATGACGAATAATGGAATGTGTGATTTTCTGGCCAAACCTTTATATAAAATTCATAATTCCGTGTTATCTAATAAAATATATAGCACTAGCGAACAGTTGTTATCGTATAACGTGGAAAGAGATTGATTAACAGCCTTTTCTAGTATATGATTACAGCCGAATTCTGATGTCGATTTGGTATACACGTCCGAGATATAGAATGGAAAGAATGTTTAAAATGATAGAAAGATTGCCAGGTGATCCATGAGGATAGGAAGTATGGGTGGTAACGCGAGATTTGAATGTAACCATATGAGAGCGAAAAGGCCAAGTGTGCTTTTTTTCCAAACAGTTTCTGCATGCTTACCTTCTGCATAGTGATCAATAGCCATACACAGTTGGTAATCACTAAGTATGAAGTGAATAAGCTCCGACATCCAGATAAGTGCATTCACTGGTAACATTAACAGGGCTGATCTGCTCAACTTGTACGAGACGTATCACGCGACGCAGGGTTTCCACTCAGATGTTATTAGGTCCGTTTTCAAAAATATCGTCTTCATGCAGGCAGAGTTTGAAAATGGACATGACGTTCGGTAATGTCAGGAAGGTTTCTAAGCTTCGTTTGAATTGGTGTATATTCTTACTGGCTCTAACTGCATGTGGAAGTTTATTCCAAATGTAGGAGTATTTCACTTGGAAGAAATTTGAACGCAGCTTTTTACGGGATTCAAGGGCTCTCAATTCATTTTTTTCCCCCGAGGTTGTACTTTGAGTCTATGTTGTAAGCGAATCTCGAAGACGTCAGTGAATTTATTGCGATGAATTAGATTATACATGAGTGCAAGGGTCTACCCAACATGATCGTCCCTGAGTGTCCCCTGAGTGTCCCATGAGCGTCCCCTGAGTGTCCTATGAGCGTCCTAACTGTGCACTTTCGGGTCACTCATGGGACACTCAGCGGAAAACCCAGCCAGGGCTTCCATATAATATTGCAAATATATTTTTTCTTTTTTCCACTACCTATTTGCGCTTCATCGCGCATTGAAACTAATAAACACAACCTCCTAGCCTAGTAACCACGACCGTCCCATGAGAATACCCGAGTGACCCCTGAGTGTCCCAGGCGGGCACACCATGGCCATACAAAATTTAACCTCATCCCACCGTAGTAATCAGATGGTATAGAAAGGAATGTAGTAATAAAATTTAATATATATGTAACATATATAAAATATAATATGCTATACGAATGAACATCGTCGCTCTCACAGCAGCAGAGAAGGTGCCTGTTGTAAAAATGAGATCTAAAGTGTGGTTCAGTCTGGTAGGTGCCAAAACGTGTTGGCGCCATCCGTTTATTTGGACACATGCGAGAAACTCTGCTTGATTTGCAGGGGCTGTGAAAGATGTCCAAGAGATATTTGGCATGTTGAAATCTCCACCAATTATTTTGTACTGTGAAGGCAAAGTCGATACATAATTCAGTCCATTAATAAGGTTAGTCATGTCGCCATGAGTGGCGTTAGGTGGTCTGTAGACACATCCTAGGAGTATCTCACAAGATCCAGCTGACACTGACAGCCACAATGAGTCGTTAATCATATCAAGACACGGCTCATCAAGTATGGTTGCAGAATATTGCTCCCTTAGGTAAATTAAGCATCCTCCGCCACGTCCTGCACCGCGATTTTTGCGGAACATATGATAACCTATAACATGCAGTTGTGTATCTGAGGTCTCAGGGGTACACCAAGCTTCAGTGACTAGAATAATGTGAGGATTATATAAGATGAAAGGTCTGAAAATATGCATCTTATTGACTAGTGAGCGTGCATTCAAAAGCAATAAACTTAGAGCATTATTCTTATTCGACATCGTATTTAGATCTTTAAAGAAGTCTGAAACAGAAGGGTCTTTGTGACTCAAAGACTCTGGTAACGTTACTTGGTCTGATGGGGTTATAATGAGCCCATCAATGACTGACTGGGTGTCGCCTGCGTCTGAGTCCATGACAGAAAGTGTTGGAAAAGTGTCAGTAAGGTCTGGTGGGGTAGTGGAGTTATGGGAGGAGGACTGGCAGGGGAGGTTTGAACGGTATGTGACCCGCTAAAAAAGGGTAGGTTGAAATGAATTGGTCATACCCACATGCACGTTGTCAGCAAAAAGATCATTTAAGTGAGCGTTCATAGTGTGAGGGCTGCTCGCATCAAAAGGATTGTTGAGCGTAGGGTAAGCAACTCTGGTGGTAATAATGGGGTTGTGGTTGAGCCTTCCGTTAAAGGATGCGTCGCGTAAGAGATTGCTATTGGTAGGCAGAGGCCTAGAATTGAGGGGTTGGTAATAGATACATCGTTTCATTCACTGAGTGCGGATTTGGGTTTACGTGCTAATGTTTTGCTTTATGATGCAAAGTAGGTAAACACAAGTGACTCCAATGAATTGAGAGGGGGTGAGAATCAGTCCGACGTGTCCCCACTGATAGCCGGTCTGTGGGTTCCTTTGGGACGTGTTTAATGTTGGGATACCGGCGTGCGTTTGACTGGTAGAAGGACGGAGTCTTACTTTGTCTGATGCAGCTACCGCGCAGACAGGTTTAAATCTAGACGTTCCATTTGGTTCACTATGGGCACGGTTATTTACATGCTCCTGTTTTCTAGCTGACTCCTCGACAGAAGCCGCCCTTACGATAGGCAGGTTATTGGAACTGTCAAGATCCACTGTTAGATTAATCAAGTCGGCGAATATGTTGTTTTCTGTTGTGGCGTTGGTGTTTTCAGGAGGATCGTTGGCACCCTCCGGCGTGCTGCAGTAAGACGAAGCTACTCGATTAGCTGGACCCGATTCATCATCCTTGGACCACTATCCGTACCTTGTTTGATCGCGTCCTGGGCCACACGCTTGGAGACGACAGTGTTGCCCAGTGAGAGTGCTTGGCGTTCGCCCTCAAGTGGTGTTCTATCCTGCATAATTCTTATTAGTTTGAGGGAAGTTTTGGACTTGATAAGGTCCTGGCATTGGATGAACTGTCTCGCAGTCGTTTCGCTCTGGAATTTGAACAAAAGCGGGCAGCAGATCTTTTGAGTTTTCTTACGAAGACGTATGCAGGTGTATGATGTTGGGTCCATAGTACATGTAACATACGTACTCGTTCCTACTTACTTACCTAGAACAAAAACAGAAAAAAACAGGATTATAGCTCACATATTATATGTATGCCCATTCGTAATAACCCATTCACCCCGATAAACCATCAGCCTATAGTTGTTCGTATCTGATATTGACGGTTTATTTGACTAGCATACAAAAACTCTCCAAAGAAAAAAAAAAAATGCTGCCCACGTTTACCTCACATAAGTGCATTGAAACCTCAATTCATTCTCGTGCTGTCTTCCCTGCCTCAAACCCTACTTGTTAACCACTATTAACTGTTTTGTGTTATGAAATATCGATTCTGGCTTAAACATTGACCTTATAAAACAAGCTAATGTCAAAAATTCGTATGGAATTCTGAGTATCACGTGGTAATCATTCCGGAAGTAGCTGCTCACTACCCAATAATCGCGGAATACTATAACAATTACCTGCCCATATTATATACTTCAATGAAAGGAAAAAAGCAATTATATCGCGTGAAGTTTTAGTCAAGAAAATATTATACATACATTATTTATCATATTACATGTGATCACTCCGCATTTCTCCATTTAACGCGTAAGATTGTGCTCTTTTTCTCACTCTTGAAAACATCTGCTATGCGAGGAAATTTTCCGCGATGAACGGACGTTAGAAACCCCATATTGACCGAGCAGTTCGCGACAGTTTCAACTTTTTGACGTTTTGGAACAACCGAAGAAGTCCTGCGCTGGAGTTTGCTCAATTCTTCGCCGGATTTTGGAAATTCCCGTCCTCCCTTGCCCGAGCCGAATTGCTTCAAAATTTTTCCGTAGCCAATTATGTCAAATAATGGCGGAATCCCTCGAAGATGCATTTGCACGTATTTCCCGGCATGACCTTGAAATATTTGAAACATCGTCCCCCACATAACCTTGTATAAGAAAAATTAGTATAACATCTCATCTTTTGAACAGAATCTGAGGAATGAGCGAACTATTTCTCTTACTGATGTGTGTATCAAACTTTCGTAAACCGCAACCTATCTCTGTCTGATTATGCATTCTTTTGTCAGCAGACTTCATGTTTGTCTTACAATGTAAACATTTGTTGATTTGTAACGCCTGTAATTATCTGTCATGATCGCGCACATCCGAGCGTGTCTCTCACGAATGCGTTGAGAAATATATATTATTATTATTATCCTCCAGAGTAGCTTTTTAATGCCATCCAACTGAAGCTTGTCTGGCACATTAAATACGATGACATTGTTTGAGCAACGCATCCGTTTCGTGATTTCTGTTGCTAACGTGTTGATGAACATGCTTGCACTCTGTAAATTATCCACCTTGGGACTTTCCGGAACTTTGAAGATGTAAGATAAGGAGACAAGATTCTCCTTTAAAGAATCAAATACAGCACAGCTTGCTTTTAATTGTGCAAGCTCGGCTTCCAGCTTAGATACCTTGCTAAATAGATCCACCAACACATTGTCTAGGGGGACAGAACAGTTCTTAGTTTGAGAGGTGCTGGCGGGAACCACCAGTTTATCTTCACCCGCCTTAACGGCAGCGACTTTGGAAGAGCCAGCGTAAGTTCTAGCACTGGAGCATTTGCCTTTGGGACGATCAATATCGATTTTAGAGCTAGAACGAGTGGTTTTGACACCAGTCGATCTTGTTTGACGACCGATTTTGGTCACCATTACTCGTGATATAAGAATATTTTTTGACAGACGTGGACGTAAACAAAATGTAGGCAATATACACGGGATTAAAATGTCAGAAATAACAATTATATGAGAAATTTCAGATCATATATCCACGCAGTAATTATTAGTGTAATATTCCGATGAGTCAATCACAAGTTACAGTGCACACAATGTCCAACGTTCGCAATATAAGCACAATAAGGTCTGCCTCACGAATAAACGAAAAGTCACAAGTCAAGGAGACATATATTGACACAACAAAGATGCCGAAACAGAATCGTTCACATCGTGTCCTTGTCCATATATATAGGGGGTCCCACAGTCCGGAAACAAACCACCAATCAAAAGTGGCCTCACGCTCACTGACCGCCGACCTCGGGCTCTGGTTGGTCATCTTGCTCAGCCCGGTGCACGGACGCGACCAGCCCGCCTGTTCGAGGACCTGAAAGGAAGCGGAAGGGAGTAAATGTGGTCAAACAATATGGCGGCACACTGCATGCTATTACATTTGCCCTCGTCGAGTCGCGCGCCAAGATGTAAGAATTAACTTCAGTCTTCGTAACCAAAGTAGATCAATACAAAGTATTTGAGGATGAATATCCTAACAAGCTTTTGGTAAATGATCGTTGGAGATTTTCTAAAACAAGCCTATCAGATTTGCGTAGGTGACAGTAAATGAAGGTGCAATACTCGAGTTGGGGTCGAGCACACATTCCGTAGCTTAGTCACTGACGTCGCTTGCGCATACATCTGCAACCGTCTTATGTTCGTTCGGGTTCTCTGAACGCACACAGTAGCGCTATTCCGCGTTTTCTCAAATGTTCCTTGCGAACCGACACATTCAGGCGCTTCTCGTCCTGATGTTACCAAGGCACCTTCTTCCAAGATTTTGTTCGGCGCACGCTTACGTCATATCCCTCTTACCAACAAATTTTGCGTTGGATCTTAATTGTTGGTGCCGTTTCGTTCACCATCATCGGTATCGAATTTTGCAGAACTTCGACCGCCTGGTGGATACGAAATTCAGATGTTACACACATGAGCATTGGCAGCTATCTCAAGACACTCGCAAACCTCATTCACATTCACTCAGAGCCGTCTACTCTATCGTCTTCTGCGGAGCTTTCAACGGTTCCAACAACTAGTCCGGGCATCGGAATCCGTGCCCGCTGTGACCTCCAATGTCACACATCACGTGGAAACCAGAGGCTCGCTAGTACAGGCTTGACCCTGAGAGACATGAAATCGCTATTGCGGAGTTCTAACGCATGCTCGAACTTCCGATCATTTGCCATTCCAGTAGTTCTTCAGCCTGATCACAGGTGGTTCTCAAAAATCGAGGGTTTGCCGTCCTTGCAGTGACCACTGCAGCATTAATGAAGCTACTGTTCCCATTGAGTATCTAATTTCCTACATGCAGAATCTTATGACTTGCCCTGCCAGCAAAACCTCATCACCAGGATCGATGTATTCCGCGCGTGTCACCGAATTCCGGTGACGGCCGGTTTTTCCGGGTTTCGCGAATGTCATTTGAATTAACCAATGCCGCACAGACGTTTTAACTATTCTTGAGTGAGTTCACCTGCCGTCTGGACTTCGTTTACCCCTTCCTCAACGACATCCTAGTTGCAGCTCTCACAAGGGGGAGCACAGTTCGCACCTACGTGGTCTGCTTGGCTAGGTGATTGATCATGGTATCACCATCAACCGAACAGAGTGTGAGCCAGGCGAATCGACCATTGAGTTTCTGGGTTACCGGATTTCAGCCCATCCTTTCAAATTCCAGGTCAACCAGAATTATCCTAAGCCGTCTTCCTTCGAGGAGCTTTGCGGGTTTCACGGCTTGATAAACTACTGTCGTCGATTCATTCCTCGTTTCGCGCATATTATGCAGCTGATGATCAATTTCTTTCAGGGACAGTCGTAAATTGCCAGTCGACGATTATGCGCGTGCAGCCTTTGAAGTGCATGGAGAAGCTATCTCCATATTAGCCCCACCCTCTCATTTTGACTTGCGCACAGTTGTTGATTGCAACTGACGCTTCCAATTCACTTGCTGATCTCGTATCGCAACAGTTTGGGTGAATTCGTTGGCGATCCCTAGATTCCTTCTGTTAACTGGTGCAACCGTGCGAAACTTGTTACAGTATTTTCAAAGGAGAACTCCTTGACAGTCCCCTCGTTGTGTACCACTTGCGGCATGCTGTTGGAGGCCAGCAGCCCACGGTCAACACTGACCACAAACCATTGGTGTGTTCATTGAACACTTCGTCTAGGAGGTATTCGCTCAGGGAATTCAGGCACTTGGACCATATCTCTGAGTTCACGACAGATAGAAAGCATGTCTCGGGTGTCCCCAGTCTTGTCGTTGATGCACTTTCACGTGTGTATCAGGTAAGCGATTCAACGCCTACTTTCCTTAATCGGGCCGCTTTTACTGCTCCACAAACAGGCAACCACGTCAACGTGGCTCGGTCAAAATACAAACCGTTGCCTCAAATTCTTTTGAGGACATCATCCCGTGTGACGTTTCACAAAGCAAACGTAGGCCTGTAGTGCCTTCGCCGTTTAGTCATGCAATGTTCATTGCACTACATAACTTAACGTACTATGGCATACGTGCTTCATTAAAGCTTATTACTTAACGTTTGGTGCTGTCTGAAGTTAATCATTACTTCCGTAATTGAGCTCATTGTCGTCTGGAATGTTGGCGCCCCAAGTTCGCAGATATACCATGGCCACATCGGCGTCTCCCTTGCACCCGGCACACGTCTTCCTTACGTGCACGTCGACCACGTCAGACCGTTGCTACCTTCTGTTGGCTTTACCTTCCTGCTAACTTATGTCAACCGTTTCATCATGCGCTTGCAGGCAGTCTTACATCCCGATTGCGCATCCGACTCGGTGACTCGTGCCTTCTTGTGAAGTTGGGTAACCCAATTTGTTGACTATCGATTGTGGCTCTCATTCTGAACGACCTTTCACGGATCTCCCGAATACCCTTCGGGTACAGGCACATACGCACTACCATTTATAATCCAGGATTCAACGAGATGGCAGAACGTTTTCATCGCTGGTTGAAAGCAGCTTCCAGCACGCAGTCGGAACTTTACCGGCAAGAGGCTATATCACCAATTCTTATCAAGTTGCGTAACACCGTCAGGTTGGACTTCAAAGCTACACCAGCTCAACTCGTCTATGGTTGAGCTCTACGTTCGCCCAACGAACTGATGTCTTTTTCGTCGATCACACCCGTCGATTAGGGAAGTCGTAGAACGCTTGGGCAGTCACATGTGAAGACTACGTCCAGTTCAACCACGAGAGTGGTTTTCACCCGTGCGTTTGCACAAGAAACTTCCTTCCTGCCCTGGAGTTTCATACGCCCAGGCGGCTCACGCAAGCCTATGCAGTCATCCTATACAAGTCTTTGGCGTTACAACAAGGCGAAAAGTCTTACAACATCGAGCAGGACGGCAAACGCGAGGTCGTTCAAACTGATCAAGTAAAACCCGCGTTTATTAAGGAGGGTGAGCCCAGTGTCCTACTGACACCTTTAGCTCCGCTGTCCAATCCCAAATAAAACACACTTGACGTCAGCCTAACACACTTTCGTCACTGCGTGACCGACGTGGTAGACGAGTACGGCTTGCTGAGTACGTACGTTTTCTGTCTATAAAATGTTCGTTTGTAAAAACCGTTCTCTTACCGTTATTTATAGTCAAGTTGTTTTTGGGTGCAATAACACTTTTCTGGGTTCTTTTTGAATGTGATCTTAGCACAACCGGCTTATAACATCAGGTCAACGAATTGAACGGTACCTCGTCTCCAGTGGCGTACTAATGCCGAACCTTTCGCCAACACGGTGAGCTAGTTTTTCTGCATGGCATAGGTATTTCACATTTCGTTCAGTCTTGGATCAACTGGATTTTGTGCAATGAAGGGAAAACTCTCGAAGACTAACGTTCAGCACAGGGTGGACTTATCTCTCCCTTTTTTGCTCATTTGTGAGCCTAACCTACGTATCGTCTCTGAGCCGGCGGTGCACTGTGAGTACGCTGGTGACCTACTAATCCAAGGCGACCAGTGCATTCGCAACCGGACACAACACCGCGCCATACAGTCATATCAGCACACATGCACCGATGGTTCCACTGTGTATCGGGCAATTTCCTTCTTAGCCGCGCAATAATTGCTCGTTGAACTCGTGGACTCCCGTCAGAATCGCATTTCTCCTGGTCGTCCGGTTCAAAGCTGTCTTCTCGACATGAACAATGAATGTTACACCGCAGGAGCCAACGTCCTATTGTCTCAGATTTCTACCGCCAAGATTTCGCTCACCTGACTCTAGTTGTCCGCACGGCAGCTGCTTCCATAAACTGTCATCGCCAGCCCGACGGACGTGACCCAACGGGCAAAATTGATTCAACATCAACAGGGCTTCCATTCCGTTAATATCCGCCTGTCGCAGTAACTCAATGCACGGAATCGTGTCCGAACACCGCATGGCCCAAATGAGCTTCTGGTATTGCCTATGGAAGTAACTGAAATAGCATACGTCCCGCCGATATAATTTATACGTTACGCTGCCGTACAGCAGTGTAGACAGCATCAGAGAGCGGTAGATAAGGAAACTAGTGCTCAGCTCCAGGCTGATGTTTCCTTAAAGCACGTCTTTCAAGACGTCCGAACGCAACACTAGCCTTTGCCACACGAGCTCTCAACTCGCGGTCCACGGACAGATCGGTGGACAAATTGCTACCCAAGTAGCAAAAATCAGCGCAACTATCGACAACGCTCCATTGATGCGAATTTGGTGTGAAGTTGCGCGGAATGCAGCTCCGCCCGCAGAAAACCAAAAGAAGGAAAGCGCCTTACCTGTGCTAATGTTCAATCCGTAAAAGGATGTCGCAGACATAAAAGCCATCGCCAGGCGTTGCACTTCTTATTCATTGTGTGCAAACAGCGCGCTGTCATCTGCGAAAAGAAGCATGCGCATCGTTGAGGTATGTAACCGGGTTGGGGCGCCGAATCGTCGGATATTCAGCAGGCGCCCATCCGTCCGGTACTCTACCTCAACGCCATCCTCCCCAGAGTCCTGAAAAGCAACTGTTATCATGGCAGTCAAATATAAACTAAATAGAGCTGGGGCTAGCACACAACCCTGCTTCACGCCAGTGACAATGTCAAAATCATCACAAGTCGATCCACACGACTGTACCTTCGCCCTCATACCCACATGCAACAATCTAATCAAATTGACGAACTTACCTGGACATCCAAACTTACCAAGCACCGTCCACAACGCCTCGCGGCTCACGGAATCAAAGGCCTTGGTGAAATCCACGAAGAGAGCATACAGGGGCTGGTTGCGTTCCCGGCATTTCTCCTGAATTTGTCGAGCAGCGAACACCAGGTCGATCGTACTCCGACTCGCCCGGAATCCGCATTGCTCCTCAGGAACATTGGTCTCCAAGACTTTCGTATTCAGCCGGTTCAAAAGGATTCTGGCAGGCACCTTACCTGCGCCGCTTAGCAGACTGATGCCCCGGTGGCTCTCAAGACTTTGCTCGCTAGCGTGTGATAAGGGCATCCGTGAATTCCTGTGACACCAACTCGTGCTCCCAGATGAAATCAACCAGCTGGAACAGTGCATGTTCCAGTGACAGTCTGCCATTCTTCAAGATCTCACCTAGCAGTCCATCTTCGCCTGCAGCCTTTCCGCTGCGCAGTTGTATGCTCGTTCTCTGCAACTTTAGCAAATCCGCGGAGAGAGCAAGTGAAGGTTTGATGGCCTGTTGCGTCAGGCTGGTTACGGTCACCCAATCAATGGTAGCAGGGCGGTTATGTAAGCTACCCAAGTGTTTGCCCTAGACCTTCTGGCTACGTGCACGAACAGCCGGTGTCTACATCTACCAGTGCTTTAGTGGACTGGACCGAAGACCTCATTGAGCAAATCGTAGAACTCCTTATGTTGTCAACGATCTGCGAAGCCCTGCATTCGCTCACCCTGCTTCATCCACCAGTTGTCTTGATTCCGCGGACACGCTCGGCCAGTTGACGGCGGATACTCCGGAACGTGGCCTTCTTCGCTTCATTGGCCGGGTCCACTGTGGAGGCAGCAAACGCGGCATTCTTCTCTCGTACCAATTCAAAGATAACCACGTTGTTGCCGAATAACCAGTTCGGGCGTTTTTGATGATCCGCAACGATCGTTTCGGCGGCAGCCATTCCTTGATGAATTGCCACTTACCCTCGAGGGTAGTGGATGCAGGAGCGTTGTTCAAACGAACGGCATCTGCACGCTGAAAAACAGTGTTCGTCTCGCAGTTGTCCAATCGTTTGACATCCAACTTCTGTCGTTGTCCGGAAGATCTACAATAAACAGGTTTACGAGTACGGATAAATAATTTGCTCCTGACCAGCCTATGATCTGTGCTACATTCAGCACCGCGCATCACTCGCGTGATACGCACTTCACGAATGTCGCACAATCACGTAGTCAAGCAAATGGTGATGACCACTTCGTGGATGGGTCCACGTCGTGATGTCGCTCGCATCCAGCTGGAATCGGGTGTTCGTGATAGCCAGCTCGTGAGTAGCACACAGGTGGAGCAGACGATCACCGTTCTCATTGACTGAACCAACGCCGTAGGGTCCGAGGACTCCCGGCCAGGCGACCGAGTCGCGCCCAACTCGAGTGGTCAAGTAATCCAGAACAGACAGTCGGTCACTCACCGGCACGGCCGGATTGTGAGGGACAGCTGACCATAGAACTGGTCCCTTGTATCATCAAGGGGAAACAACTGGGCAAAGGTAGCACACTTACCTTGACCGAGTCGCAGGCGCATGGACAGCATTCGGGGGCTGATGCCGTGCGGTTCGCCTATCATCAAAGCATTGATGTGATCAGCGACTGCGAAACAGACACAATTCTTTGATATTGGTATGTTCGCCGAGCTTGGCATTTAGGTTGCAAACGTTTCATCACCAAACGAGGTGACATCATCAGTGCGTAAGTGTTTCAGCGTATAGTTTTTGAGCGTGGAGTTTGGTGAATTTCGATGGATGCTTACTTATTTACAACGGATTGAGTTGACCTTCGATCTGAATTCGAGCTGATTGTTTTCTGTTTTTCGTTGCCTTTAACATGACCTACTATTGCTTGGTTCTTGTAGCAACTGAAAGTTGACCTGATGTCAAGTTCGTTGATTCCCTTAGCCCGTGAATCTTAATTCTGGGGTCTGATTGGCTGTTTATTGTTATTATTGACCTTCGATCGGTTGGTCGCTGTGAGTTGACTGAGTCATTCCTTCGCTTGGCAACGTCATCCGTTTGGTTATTTTTTGGCCGGTTTCGAATTTTGTCTGATTTGCCCGAGTTGCTCTGTTCGGGTTCACCGGCATTTGAGCTTGATGGTGTCTACATCTCTTCAAATCCTTGGTTCGCATTGGTTCATAGATTTTGTCCAGCTCGATGTGTTGTTTATTGACCCGGCTGATGAATGCCAAGGTTCGAGAAATGCTTGTGCATGTCCGGTGTTTGCTTGAGTAAGAACTTCTGTGGTATCCAAGATGAAAAGGTGTCCATTTTCACCCTTGTGGACGGGGACTAAAGAACATTGATTTCAATACTTTGATTATGCAGCGATATAGTAACTGCTTTAGTTCTTCTACTGGTATTCCCACGTTGATATCATTACTTTCAATATACTGTCCGAGAAACTCAATCGTTTCATTGAGTGGGATATTGGTGAAGAGGGATGTGACGCTTGCCTAGTATGTTCAGTTGCTTTAATGTTTCAACAAATTCGAAGGAATCCCTCAAGCTATGAATGGCTAGTTTTTTCCTAACTGGCTCTAACAGCGTGGCAAGCCATTTTGCCGTTGCGTGGTACGGAGAATTGCTCATATCTAAAATCGGTCGTAGTGGTACGCCGTTTTTATGTACCTTGGGTAACCCATAGAGTCTCGGAATTACAGTGCCTACTGGTCTAATTCTTTCAAAAGTTGCAGAATCTATCAGACCCTTCTGCTTCATACATCTAAGTGTTTTCGTTAGTGACTTCTCAATAACTGTTGTTTTGTCCTTCTCATTTCGTACACAAACAAATTTTGTTTTATCTTCCAATAATGTATTCATTTTGCTTAAGTAATCGGCTTTATCTAAGAGGACGATTCCAGCGCCTTTGTCGGGTCTAGATATTATTATATTCTCATTCTGTCTTAGAGATTTCAGTGCAGCCAAGTGCTCCTTTGTCAATAGGTTTCTAGCCATTGATTTTCGGGTCAGATACTGATAACAAGACTGAACTAGGGTTACTTTGAGCATCTCAGCATTAACAGCTGAAGATGGTTGGAGATCACTCAGTTGATCATAAAGGTTTTCAAATTGGGTTTCTAAGTCTAACTGTCTAAATCTATTCTTAGGACAACAGAATTTCGGTCCTAGCGATAGTACTTCGAGAGCAACTTTATTCAAGGAAAAAGAAGAGAAATTATGCACGTACCGCTCAGAATTTCTCGGAAATTCGGCCTTGGGTTTGATTGGGTTGAGTTGCTTTTGCAGTCTTAATGTCTTCTTTTCTCGTCTTTCGGCCATAATCTGATGGACATAATTTTCGAACTCATTTGCTTCATTAGGCGTTAACTGTGTCAGTATCTCGGGCGACTTCATTGAAGAGGACAGTTTATATTTAATACACTCGTTGAAAATGGCTATCCGGAGGAGTTTATTCATAAAAATATGCTAATAAGCGCTAAGATAGACAAACCACAAACTGCAGACAAAAGTCTGTTTATATTTCCTTGCCCTTCAAGGGTGATGCTGTCGCGGAAACCATAACCAAGAAGCTTAATACAGCAATCAATAAGACATATTTTGCAGCTCAACTACGCGTTCAGTTTACTTCCACACCAGTATTGCGCTCCCAGTTGAAAGATATATTGCCTGTTCATGCCGCCTCTTTTGTGTTTACCGTTTCGTTTGTTCCTGTGGAACAAGCTACATAGGCCGCACAACACGGCGATTATCCGAACGCATTCGGGAGCACCAACCGATGTGGCTGACGCGAGGATCGATAAGGCCCTGTTCGTCTGCGATCGCTACGCATTTGGTCGAGTCAAACCACCTGATTAATCGGACAGATTCATTCAAGCCAATCTATCAAATACGTGGGATACAATCGAAACAGGTCAAAGGTCGTATACTGTCAATTGCAGAGGCCATCGCAATTCGACTACACTCACCACCACTGTGCGCTCAAAAACGGCTAGTCAAAACATTGAACCTTCCATGGCCGTGTACGCAAACCCAGGATAGAATAATCGCATAGATGTGACGCATCTCTTGCAGACTTCGTATAACTCACATGATCAATGTTATGTAACTAAGTCTCATGACCCAAACCAGACAGAAACTGTTGACTGGTATCTTTCGCTTCAGTAATACGCTATCTACCACCCCCACCTAACCCATATGAAATAGATTTCGTCTGTCGATGGCTAATTCGTGTTGACAACTGCTGTCTGGTCTGGCTGAGGGTGTGTTGTCTGCGGTCATTGCAATGGATTTTGTAAATAACGTTTCCTTTTCCGGCGGGTTCGAGTTTTCCCTTTGGCCTTTATATTTCTCCTTGTAATGTTACCGTTGGCTTGTGTGCTAGCGTAATGACATGTGGTTGCAGAAGTCCTGCTGTAATTTCTGATAATATCTTTTTGTACGGTAGTAAAAATCGTTTTGATGAGGGTTGCGTAGAGTTGGAGTCTTTTCATTTCTACAGTAGACACCGCCTTACGGAAGACCGTTGGTCTCCGCTGCAGTAATGAACAGGCTTTTGCGCTGTTCTCAGCCAGTTGGCTGTAACGACTGCGACTTCGGTCTTTGCAAGTTCAACCATGTCCAGTTGGCCGAAGAGGAGCAATCGGGTAAAAGGCAGATGCGGTGGTTGAGGATGGTGACAATGTGTTGTGTTTTGAGTGATTTTGATGTTTGCTTCGCCTGGTCCGATGTCGTGTCTATGTGTGATACGCCTGTCTGCACAATGTTGTTGTTCCAGTGTATGTGCCTAATTCCTTGAGGTGTGACTGTCCAACATATCCTAGGTGTTAGATTCTGTTGCGTATGTGTGCGTGTGGGTCATCTGCTTTTTACCCACATGGTTTGGTTGGGTCCCTAATCACTCTCTTACCTAAGTCTGAGAGTATCCATGGCTCTCCTGGACCATGATATCATTTACATGCAAACATACTTACATACCACACGCTGAAAGAACCTGAGTTGTTGAGGCGCTCCTGTTTAGCCACGTATTCCAACCATCCTGCCATTTATGTCGACTGTCGACAATGTGGACATTGTTTGGTTGCACGTCTGCATTGTCTCATTAGTTTGACCGTCCAGAGTCCCGACGGCAAATTCCGTCGTTTGCCAACGGCTGGTCGTGCTCTGCTTCCTGTTGAGCTTCGCTTCTGGCTGACTTTCACAGTTTACTTGCAACGAATGTCCTCGTCTATTATTCTGTTTTCTCGTTCAGTTATTGCGGAGAGTAGGAACGGTTCTCGCCAGCAAAGTTTTAGTCCTACACAAAGCGGCAAAATGGTGTGGGGCCCACCCAAGTAACAGGAGGCAACGAAAAAATTTGTGAGCAACGCATTTTTAGCCTTTCTGAATCCGGTGTTTTTCATTAAAATTTTCAAGCACTTTTGAAGCTGTCCGACGCCCTAAGTAATTTTTGAAAGAAATGTACGAACGTAAAAGAATTAATGTCCTCTTTTCTCATGTTATCATCCAAAAAGCATGTCCATGTATTGCGCTTGCAAACTCGACAACAATTTAAATCAAACCTCATTCACCGACAATCAAATCTTTCGCAAAGCGTCCACGAAACAAAGAAGGGGTAGAATGAAAAATTAGATGCAGCAAAAAGTTAGAGGAATGGTTAAAAATTCCTGCGTAAATAATTGAAATACAGCTCGTTTATTCCACAGGTTTGGTCCAAATGATGCGATGTTGCATTGCTTCACATCTTACATGGTGATGTAGCAGCGGAGGTTTCGAATATTTCAAATGTGATGAAACAGAAACTGCTTCCAGCGTTTTAAAATGAGCGCTGTATATTTTTATCCCTCTTTCTTACTTTCACAGATGACGACACCCCCAACAGAAGATGAACGCTCGATGAGAACATCCTTGACGTTATGAACGCGCCGTTTTGTTTTGATCCTATAGCTGTACAAAATTGTGTTCGTGATCCAAGCCGTGCTCGTCATCGCTTACATTGTTCTGATATCCTGTGGGTTGAGTATGTTGCATGCAGTGTACGAATTCTCCTTGCATTTCGGTTACTCATCGTTGTGCCTTGTCCGTTGCAGCTACTGAGTGTCCTCGCTAGAGACCGTCAACCTTCGACAGCAAACCTATTACATTTGGCGTCGCGGGCAGGATGTCGATGACAAATGACCTCAGCCCTCCCAATGTGAAGAGCACGAGAAACGCAACCAAATGGCAGCGGACGACCGTGGAGAGTTCCGGGCGTCACTGAGACGGCCACCCGTTTTCCATCCGGAAGACGATTTCGAAGGTAGGAGTTTGTCGTAACGATCTGTCTGGCGAACGTTCCTGAGAGGAGCACGGGACCCTACATTCTGAGCTTCTTGAGCGAAGAAGCTGCAAAAATGTTTCGCACGACGGGCGTCCGCCCCACAGCCCCAGCAACAGTCATTTGGGAAACACTCCGCCAGCTGTTCGAAAAACTGGAACTTCCCGCAGTCTATCGAGAGCGGTTCTTCAGTCGCCGTCAGAGACCGGAGGAATCGGTCGACAGTTTCCTGAGAGACCTCCGGGAGCTGGCTTCAAGGGCATTCAAACAGTTGACCCCCGTGGAGTGCGAACGAAACATTTGCGAGCGGTTCTGCATGGGGCTCCGAAACCGGGTCCTGCGCAACAAATTCATCCTCAAACCAGCAGAAAATTTGTCGGCCGCTCTGATGAAGGCGAGAGGTTGTGAGGCCCTTGAACAGTTGGATGAGAAGCGGGCTGCCGAGTGAGTCGATTTGCTTAGCCCTCAGTCAACAGTATCTCAATCCAAAGCGAATTCTCCCACCGGTTTTCCCGACGGGTGGGGAGCGCTGGTATCGCCAGCGGTTCGGTAGGCGCGCACGACACTGTGGTCATAACCCGTTGAACCGTTCCAGTTCCCGGAAGGGTGAGTCTTTGATTGTTTCGTATGAAGCATTATCTTCCGTTATCTCACCAGACATTGCTGTTTACATGAAACCCTTATCAGTTAGGGGTAGCATTAATAAGGAAACGGTTCTGTTTTTAGTCGATACTGGAGCCTCCTGCTCCTTGATACGCGCGCAATTGGCAGCCAGGCTAACGGAACACCGGAATGCTCCAGTAAAACCGGTGCGCTTGTTTGCCGCGAACGGTACTGAAATGCGGGTTGCATCATCGTTATCCGCTAGGGTGCAGCTCGGGTCCTTCAGCGGAGAGCACCAGTTCCTTGCATGCCCTAATTTACAATGGGAAGTCATTCTAGGTATGGATTTTTTGGGTCGCTTTGGAGGCGTACTTAAATTTAAAGAATAGTCAAATGACCATTGGGTCTTGCGTAGTGGGCCTAGAGAAGGGTCGACCGACGGAAGTTTGTTCCGCCTTCGATTCGAAAACAGAAACATCTTTTGAAACCGAAGTACGCAACCCTTTCGCTCAGATGAAACCTTATCAACGAAACCAACACCGCTGGTTCACAAGTTGTCTAAATTCAGTCGATGACGCGCCTGGCCGTACCAACGTGGTCCATGAGAAAACTGACACGTCAACCCATCGGCCAATAAGACAGGCACCACGGAGGCTCCCAGTGCATTACGAACAGCATCTGGATGGATGATCACAAAGTTGTTCGAAATGCGCATGATCCGCACGTCCGTGTCAATGGGGTCCTCACCAACTGTCATGGTGAAGAAGAATATGGAACCCTGAAGCTGTGGGTTGATTACCCAAACTGAATGAAGTTACATCTAGAGACTCCATAACTACACCACGCGTCTAGAGTAATATAGACGCCCATCACAGCGCGCGAAGTCTTCGGAATTGGAATTGACATGGGTAAATAGGGCGTGCAAATAAGAACTACAGATAAACGAAATATCACGTCTGTGATATTGCATGGCTTCAACAAGATAGAAACGATTAACATAAGCATTCGATCGCCTCGATCATTTGGTGGATTCCATATGAGACAGTGGGACGGGTGTGTGACCGAGTGTGCAAGTGACATTTCCGAGTTCCTGGCGTGGCTGCGTAGCTCAGCTGGTAGTGCGCTTGCCGCGTTCACGCATGGTCAATCTGTGGCTGGTTCCCAATCCAGCCGAAGCCCTGACTGTTCACAATTCCGTCTCATCTGAAATCACAACTCTGCAAAACTACTTATTAGAAATACAATTTCTATGGTCAACAGTGGCGTTGGTCGATTGCATCGTGAACTGTTCTACAAATGCTGCGGGCGCATTCGATCGCCTCGATCATTTGGTCGATTCCATATGAGACAGTGGGACGGGTGTGTGACCGAGTGTGCAAGTGACATTTCCGAGTTCCTGGCGTGGCTGCGTAGCTCAGCTGGTAGTGCGCTTGCCGCGTTCACGCATGGTCAATCTGTGGCTGGTTCCAATCCAGCCGAAGCC
>LOND01006749.1:2142-26126 GCA_014220965.1 Paragonimus kellicotti
AATACACTATTGGAAGTATCCGCAAATGGTTGTTCAATATGTCGCTCGCTTTTTCCGACAAAGAATCTCAAAGCTGATAAATACAAAAGGCGGACTTTTAAAAAACAAACGAAGATATTTTGATGATCGTTTTCTCATGTCAACTTATATTGTCAGGCACAAACAGTCATACAATTCACAATGAAATCGGTAACTCGGTATCGTTCATAAATTTCTTATGACATGCGAGGGGAATGCGGATGACAAAATGCAGAACGTCGGTTGGTCAAATTATGCTGATTAATCGTGTTATACTACTGATAATGACGAAAGTAAGCTGTCAGCAAAGATCAACGAAATGATTGCATTGCAAACTCGATTGCTATGATTAAGGTAGTCTCAGTACTTAGTTGCCTGATTTCACAGGATTTAGTCGCTGGTATATGCATGTGCATATTTTCCACTGTAGCCAGATTGTGTTTTTGTTGAAAGTGTGTGTGGGCGCTAGAAGGGAATAAAATTCACACACACCACAGACAAGGTGGCTACTTCAGGCTAGTATACCAATTTCAACCGAGTTCTAAAACATTTTCATATTCTTACAGGTGGATTTCTCTTGGTAAATTATAGTCCCGTAAGGGTATATGTTAACTTGTTTAGTCTAAATTGCCAAAACAATTTCGCAAAAGAAACCATCCATCCACTGCCATTTTTTTCAGTTCAATAGCAAAGATACAAATTCACCTTTATTGTGGGAAGAAGCAAACTAATCGCCAACAAGAATGAATACTTTAAGGTGCATAGCCTGTAATTGACTTGAATTAGTTCTGTCGTTATATATTCGACGTAAGTTTTGTATGTATTGCCTAGTACGATATTCTAATTAAACGGATCATCACCTATATCTTAAACAACTGGTATTCTCGACGCAGCTTAATCTCTCTGAAATCTTAGCAGTAGCATTAGCAAGTTGAGCGCTGAACTTTTGACGTTTTGGATCTGGGAACCGTGCGGCTATCTGTACATTACGAATGGCTAGAAATAGACCACGACTCAGCAAGTTTCTTTCTATTGTATTTTGAATATAGTCGTATGGACTTATTACAAACTTCTCTTGCTGTTCATATTCCAGATATCAATCTTTGGAAGGATCCGTCTCTTGCTGACAGACCACGTTTCAAAATTCATTATTGAAAGTTAACCGAAGAATCTCTTATATATTAACGGCACCCTGGAATGAAGTCAAACGTTGCTGGAAGATTACTGAGTCAAATTATACGAGTACTCAGTGCGAAAAGTTTTGAAAAAATCTTTTCGCATCACAAAGCTTAACCCACGCAGGCTCATTGTGGATAGGTTCAGGACATAAAAACGTCTTTAAAGAAAGTACGGCCAATTTTATTCAACAAATGGAGTGCTAAAGATTCTCTCCCTTGTCTTATTATTAAGACATTAGTGGTGAGTTTCGCGTTAACCTTTCGTGTAATCATATCGGCAACTATCTGAAATAGTATACAGCCTCTCCACATTTAGCTGTTCAGATTAAAATATAACCAACCTACTCCGACTCATAACGGAATGTCAACTTACAATTATCCAAGTAACATAATGTTTAGTAATCTTCGAGCAATCGAAAGTTAAATGTCGAAATTAGAGGACCTGTTAATATGTGGACGTAAGTGACGTTCTTACTGTTTTTGCATACCTCCAAATTCGTAAATCAACCCCTGAAAATCCACATCTGACTACCCCAATGTCGATGAACAAGTTACACTGCGCCAAAGACATCCTAGTTTAAAACCAGCATTATTGTGCATTGTTGGTGGCTATTTTCTCTGTAACATCTCGCCATATTGCTCATACTTGCCGCGAAAAAGTCGATAAGTTCTTCAAATTGTTTCACCTACGCAAACATATGTGTGAGTTGTGGAACCAATTTTTGTATGAGCGCCTTCCCATAGTGATGAACAACAGATCTGAGGAAGTTTTCGTAGCATACAATGAGTGAGAACGACGGAGGTGTCGTTTGGTAGCAGAGTAGTATTCTGCGTTGTTATCACTTACGATGATGTTTGGCCCTACATTATCTAGATGATCCAACAGGATGGCCGTTAGACGTAGTGTGCTTTTGGATCATTTTTCACCTGATACACGCGCACTTAAGAAAATGGAACGTTTTAATTGATAACTTGGTCGTATACCAATGCTCGCAGAGGAACCTACAGATGTCAGAAGGAGACTAATTTGTGTAACATTTGTTCACTAGACAGAATGAATATTTTCAACGGGAATTCGTCGCTTTAAAAATTTAAAACAGTTCGTTCCCTTCAGAAGTTTGAACAAAACCGTTAGAACACGAAAACTGGTAGATGCAAGCATTTCGTATTGACTCATCAGTACCAAATTTACAATAACATGAAACGGTTTTTTATATCGAACAGTTAGGGGTGGGTGGAATACATAGTCGATTGATGGGTTAGGAAAGGTCACTAAGTCCAGGGTAGGGTCAAGCTCACGAACAATTGTTTCTGAACACACAGGGCCGGCTTCAGTCGATTGATTGCGACAGCCCAGCAAACCGCTGAGGAATGCTTCTTAGGCCTATTCTGGCAATGACAAACTCTCCGTACCATAAACTGGCACGCTGGTTAGTCACCATCTTAACTCCATTAAAACAAAAGTTTCAGGCATATTCTATTAAAGATTCTTTCGAATTGATCAGTGACTTGGACAACATCAATCTTGCTAATGAGTTGATGTGTTCCATAGACGTTCAGTCACTGTTCACGAATGTCCCATGTTCCATTTACAAGCTGTAACGTCATTCTTATGTGCGTGGACGAATGAGTCGTTGGTCGTTGAAGGCGCGACCAATCAGAACGCAGCTTGAGTCTCAACACGAGTGTGGGGCACACAGGCGGCCTTGACGCGTATACAACATGTAGTGTACAACTTGAATGTGTTTATTACAAATCTGATTGTTGGCGTATAAATTAAATCACCAATAATTATTGTTTTCTGACTCTTCTATTCCAGATGTATGTAAATTGCCCTTAAATGCGGGAAGTTGTCACAGCAATTTTCTGGTGTATGGATACGATGTCAAGAAGCAAAAATGCGTCTATTTCATCTATACCGGATGTGGCGGCAATGGAAATCGTTTCAGAAATAAGGTCGAATGCAAACGTTTCTTGTAAACCACCAGTGCTCGGTTGAAACTACTGCTATACTTGTGTGAAATTGAAATTCACAAAAATAAATCTCTGCTTCCGGGCAGTTTATTGTTTTTCACGTTTCAAGATTGCGATGAAAACAAGTGCTAAGAACATCAGGGACAGAGTTTGAAGGAATATCAAGACCAGAAAAATAGCAGAGATAACAGCCAGCTGCAAACAGCTACACAATTACATCGCACAAATTGTTTAGCATAGATATAGAATGAATGCTTCAACCCACAATTTGCACGTCTCAAACACTGCTGATTCACTGATCGGTGCTATTAAATTCCCATAGACATTAGCATTGAGCCCCTATCTAAAAGAGGCACTGTACAATAAGTTTCGTCATGTTAGGATTCGTCAGTATTGCACATCTCTGCCAAAGTCTACGCGAATATGAGAGCTGCACTCACTTATGAGTCTTGTTTAACCTTTATTAATCCCATACTACTTATGAGTAGTCAAAATATCGCGCAGCAAGTTTGAAACTATCACTGGTTTTGAGTCCTAGTGGTGAGATCTTTGCACTGAGTTGACGGAAAAATCACTTTCTAGGCGACCAAACTATCTGATCATTGAACAGGAACGAAGTACATGTGATAACTTACCCGTACCAATTCGGGTGCATTTCCACATTGACCAGTACGGTTGTTCCATAGAAGCGTGGCCAGAGTCCATAACCAGGCTGCGCAAAAGTATGCACTAATGCCAGGCTTTTAACTTGAGCAAAGCTGGACTGTTGTGTTTTCTTTCGAATGACGGCTGACCCGTAAAATTTGACGGAATCTTAGCGACTGTGAGCAGTTATGAGCTGTGTACAATCTGTAATAACCGAAGTACCCTACCACTTGACAGTAATTTAATCTAGCATCACTGGCCGGTCAACTATACAGAGCCCCCTTTATATAACGTGGGTGCGTAAGAGGTGTGAACGAAATATTCGGTGGATTAGCTAGTTAACACCAAAGTGACTGGAGCGGGCGACTTTGGTATACAAAATTTTCATTGATCGATTTCACATAAATGATGATCGTATAACCAATTTTGATGACTCTCACTTGAAAGAGAAGTAAATTTGATCATATTATACAAAAACACGGTGAGCCAAGGGGCCAAATCTCAGACTTTCGGAAAGATCAACTTGAACATTGGGTTTTCCTAGGGATGAAGTGATTAATTATTTCAAAGGCACTAAAACTCGCATCTGGAAATAATCATTTATTCTGTACAAACAAAATCAGCAATTAATGTCAGTTCAAAGATCGTCGGTATGATCATGAAATGTGAACTCATTTCTGTCAGCGAATGAAACGGGGAGCCAGTGAGGAGATAAATGCACATTCTCGATTACTACGAGAACATCCACGTTAGTACCCAGTAGACCAGAGAAAAATATACAGAAACTTTCCTACTTCACTTAGCTTATTATGGTGATATTATGCTTCACTTGTATGTCTCGCACATCCCAGTCCATCGCGAACGTTGTTTCTCGGTGTGCGTCTTCAGTACAAATGAATTCGTTCAAGACGGATTACCTGCTGAACATCATACTTAGATTTAAATGAAATCTGCGACTGTATAATACATTGTTGAGAAGCAAATCTGTATAATCGTCAGATCTGAAATATTTGGCAGTATTCACATGCGCTTCAGTTGTACAGGCGTGAATGTAAGCCCAAGTTCCTTCATTGTTCTACTAAAACACCACAAACAACGTAGACACAGAGTGACATTGGGAAACTGGATTGCAACGTGAACGAAAGTATTACTTCTGTCCTGCAACTTACTTCAAAGTTTATACACAAGCGAGAAACAAATCGAAAGAAAATGACGGTTACTAGGAATCTAATATCGTTTCCACTTTTCTCGTCTCATTGTGACTTATTATTACAAGTGGTAATTCATGAGTCTTGTTTTGTTAGATAACAGAATACACCATCAGTGGTTAATTTTCGCTTAGTTACATATTTTTTGCAACGACAACAGAGTTTACATCTTTTATGGATATATTAATTGTTTCTGGATTCATGAATTAACTTGAAATTATTATTTTGTTCTACTGCCATTTGCTTGTGGTTAGCTGGATGATTTGATCAACCTCTCGAGGTTAACAACTAGATGAACGATGCGGAAGTTTTGGATATCTATCACGGAATTGTTCAGCTTACCGTCATAGAACGGTAGTTGCCTTGCCAGTCTTTGACTTAGTTCATGGCAGGTTGTTTCAAGTGTAGTACGAGACGGGTAGACTAAGTTGATCAGCGTTCCAATTAGATTGCAGTTGCAGTCCAGTCAATTGAATTTAACGTATTCCCTTTTCTGAAGAATATTTCTTATTTCGAATGTATAGGCTAGTGCACAGGAAACACTTCCAGTATGCATGTTTATAATTGAGAAGATGCTTCCTGTTACCATGCCGTAGTTCGAAGCTACGGTGCACGAACATATAGAATGCTGAACACTGGCAACAGAAACCATATCTATTTCAAGCGCTTCTAGATAGCACTACATTGAAAACAATCATATAATGCATGGTTTACAACAAATTATTTGCAGACAGACTCAAGAACCTATGGTTGTACTCAGCGTCAAGCAGGGAGGTAGAAGATTTGGTGGCGAATGTCAACGTATCCAAAATGAGAAGCGGATAGAAGATTTTGGATAATTCCGAAATGTATTGGTGGTTGTAAGTGTTGAATGAAGATAGCAATGACTCACGTTGACCTGTGCGCATGTGCCCTCAGATATCTTGTACACAATCCCTGGAGTTAGTCTTCATCGCGAGTATTTCACGGCGGCACCACGATATCTCTCAGAGCCCATATACGTTGGTCATGGAAGCCACAACAATGAGGAGACGAGAGTTATTCTGCCAGCCTTCAGTAGCCATTTCGTGATCTATAAGTTGGACCCTCAATATATACTGCATTGTTGTATATTTACCGAAGAACTTCTAGAAATGTGTCTACCTGTGCGTCACATGGAAGGTAGGTATAACTGTCAGTATCATGTTTATTCGTGAATGAGTTGAAAAGTAGGTTAGCAGATTATTTCGTTCAACTTTTTCGTGAACATTTTTCGGTATATTGCTCATAACTCCGTTCGGCGAACCCATCAGAAGTGAACTGATTTACTGCTGAAAATATAGCTTCTTCAGAAATTCTCGAAACCGTGCTGGAAATTAGTTACCAGAACCTCTCACTGTTTCTCCTAGAACATTTTCGGCACCTTCTCCGGACAACTTACTAGCTGATTAGTTTACGATTGCAACTACCGATTCACAATTTCCACCTATCTTCCAGAGGTACTGTTACATTTCAAAGGCTCTTGACGTATTTCGTACGCGGTAACGGTCTATGCTTTTCAAACCAAAAATTTGCTTGTATACGCTGGAAAGTTTATAACTAACAAACTAATTAATGTTTTTGATGAAAATATGAAACGACACGGTCACAATCGAGCGTTTCCACACTTAGTTACAACGAAACAATCTAAGGTAGGTGACGTGATAAAACACAGTTTACACCAACTCGGAATTGAGTCGATGATACTGTGTGCTTAACACTTGTTTGAAATATGGACCAAAACGCGTACGCCTACCAGTTGCCCTACCACATGCCATATACGCCACGGGATAAGTTCACAAAGTTAACAGTTAATTGTACAAACATAGTAGACACAATTTTCAGCAACTCGCAACACACCCTTGTTTATCTAAAGCTAGGGAAGAATAAAACCGTTGAGGTATTTCTGCGCATTAAACTTCTTCAAGGTGAAGAGAACGCGTGACACTTAACACGACGCATCTTATTACCGGTGACGAAGATACCTGAACAATGGTTCCAGCTATTCCATTTTGGGTTCTGGTAGTTTCTTATTGTCATTCACAGTATTCAAAGAGTTAGCGTTTCGGTTTCCACTTCTCAAATTATTAACAGACAAGGAAATTGAATAAGAACCTCATCAGTTTCAGAAATCTAATTCAACGAGTAGATGGATAGTTGAATAAAAATAAACCCAAATCATCTACCTGTTGACTCGGCGAATCGAGGTGAAAAGTTCAACCCGTGGCATCCAATTTTGAATGTTACACTTATTATCAGATTCATATTGTCAATGCACTCCAGGTCGTTTCTTCCAGATATTTAGACATGTACTTCAGACAAACTGCGCGGCTTGTGATTATTTCAAGTAATGAAGCGGGTGTCAACCAGGTGTGTGCAAATCCTGGCACTTCATCAAAACAAGTGTATTGATCCTGTTCAATTTGGACCGGAACCAAGTTGAAAGAGGGGAGACGGTGTAAACGTGTACCAAAAACGATGATCCTACGAGCACCGTCGGCATCACACTGAACGAGGTTTCAGTAATCGCCCCTCATATTAACACATTCACAGCAAGCTTCATGAAAATTTATTCACAAACCCGAAGACATGAAACACTTAGGCTGAGATACCATTCACAACAGGGATCGAACTTCTTCAATTGGCGCAATTCCAACCTTGCAGTAGTTTACAATGATCTGAATTATCCTACAAGTTAACTCTCACATAAAAGCTCATACACTCGAGGTGCACGCTTGAACCAAGGGAATTAGAAAGATGTTAACCGTATGCCATAATTAATGACAGCAGGTAACTTAAACCACAGAAACGGAACCGTACCGACAAACCGTGCTTGCTAATTCTTCATCAGATCAATACATTAATAGAGGTTCAGAGAAATCAGAAACGTATATAGACTGGACAACGAGTTTTAGCAGAATATTATTGGATCACGTACAGCATTACAAAATATCAACCATCCGTAGGCTGTTCATTAAAAGAACGAATCACCAGGATTAATGATGAGTAGTTTGGAGTTCCACCAACCAGTAGGTCACAGAATTGTCGGTTGGAGTTTGGGTGGACATGCAGATCGATGGTATGACCGATGTAGACGTGAATTCGAATTGTGTAATGGGATGGCGATCGATTCAACGGTAACCAGCATCCGTTTTCTGACCATTTGGTGTGATCGATGGGAACTTTTGTAGACAACATGGAACACCTGATTGGGATCAACCCGGTGACTAGTATCCGTCAATTGTGGGACGGCTGCACGGTCGATGGATATGGTCCAATCAGTTTCAAGCCATGATGGATGTGCTGTTCGATCTGTTTCGACAAACGGTTCGCCCGGCAACCAACATATTCTGCCGTACGACAGCAGGAGAATCCATACACAATCATGAACTGGTCGAGGATATGGGGTTCGTCTTTCATGCTCGAAGTCAGCAGAGGGATGTTGTAGCGGACTGCACAGCGTTACCGGTGAAAATGTGCAATTCGGAGTTTGAAAGTCGACGATTTAATGTCCCTGTTGCAATATCACTGTTAAGCTTCAGGCTGATGTAAACAGTTCCTATCTCTCTAGTGGTCGTCGGACTCCATGACTTAACCAGAATGATAGTTCGGATTGTATCGCGAACGAGATGTCTACATTCCTGCAACAGTTTGACGACTCTCTGGAGATTCTGGTCTTTTGCACGCATGATTAAATATCAATTTCTTTACTGGTCAGGCAGCAGAAATTGTTCCGGTTTGCATCAAATGTACAAAATTATCAAAATGTGCACATTGCCGTAATGTGTGGATATTCTGTAACGCCGTACGTGATTAAATGACATTTGGCTAAACTGCTTTGTCTCATTTACATAGTGCTGTGATATCGCTGAGTCCATGTAGTTGTATTGATACGATAAGAGGTCAATTAAATTTTGAAGAAAGTTTGTCGTTTATTCAACGGGACCATTAAGTGAAAGTGGTAAAAAGCATTTAATTTTCCCGTTGAATAAACGAAGAAGTTTCTTCAAGTTTACGGATGTGAGCTATCGGAATTCAAGTAAAAACGATGATGTTCAAAGCAAGCGTTGAAAACTGGCATAAAACTGCTGGAAATGAAGTTGTTACTAGGCGAATTTGTTAAATATAGAATGCGGCCACGAAGTTGCCTCTCAACCGATGCTACTGTAGTGAGTATATGTTAATTTGTCTTAGTTTCACATTACTAAGACAAAATTTTCAAACGAAAGAATGCCATGTTAGCACGCCGTTGCAGGGTTGCTAACCACTTGAACACAGCTTTAGTCACGATGCACGGTCGAATGAAACAGTTGTTTGGAAGTTGACGACTTCATACATCGAACAAAATAAACCAGTGAAGTCAACGTTGAACCGACCTAATTTCTTCTCGCGAAGAACTACTTGGCAAAGGTAATTGTTGAGATGATACTCGGTACATATTAACCATCTGGTATGCATAGCACTGAACTTGAAGACATTGAATGCTGCACGAAGCACATGAGATCAACGATCTATGGAACGGTACTATAAGATCATTCTATAAGACCAAAGTACCATCCACGATACTTTCGCATTCTTATCTCTTGGTGTTATCACCAAAGGTAACCAAAGACAAAAAATCAGCCGAGAGAAACCAAAAACTGAACGTGATAATATCTGGAGGATCAGACGAGCAGACAAAGAGTGTCCAATCTTTGAGCGTTCTATGGCATCGATTTGTTTGTCACAACTACTGACCTCGAAAGGAATCGGCTGGAAACCATAATAAAAGTGTTCGCTGACTAAAACAGCCTATGTCATCCAAAAGATTGAGGTGTACAAAATTGTTACTTATTTGGTCACAAGTTATCGTTCATTGACCATTAGCCAGTAGTAGTTATTGTTTGTCTCAACGCCTCCTTGTGAATACCGTGACACATAGCTAATAGTGAGGTTTGCGGAAACAATTATTTGAGAAAGACCTCGCAAACAAACCCCTACAAAGGTTCTTTAGGTTACAGAAGACAAGCCCATTAGTTAGTAAGCATTAAACTTGAGTCTTCATCCATTCCCAGAAACGAGGTAACATTCAGGAGCCTTCAGCTGTTTCTAACTGTGTTCTGGTGGACGGATACTTGTAGCGGGGAGTTAAAGTAGCCTGTTAAATGCGTAACTAGATTAAACGAGATATCCAGCGCAATAAAGCCTGAACTAGAATGGTTCTCTGTGAAACTCCAGAGTGTGACCAGCAGTACTGAAAGACAGACATCCATCATGCTAATGCCACATTCTCCAACTTTGTGGCAGGCCCAGAGAATTAGAAAATGCAGTGAAAATATTTTCGCATTCAACGTTGAGGGTGAGGTTGTACACTGCTGGATCTAAGAATTGCGGTACCGTGGCTTAAACCTCAAGATGTGAGTGAGTATCTTGGACCGCTAAAAATTCATCTATATCTTTCTTGTTGGTAATGAAGGTGGTACTGAGGAAATTAGCGGAAGTTTTCTCTAATTATTGACATTTCATGAATCTTCCGATCTTGTCCAGGTTTTAGTGGAAGCTTACTTTCAATTGATGATATTTCATGAATCTTCCGATCTTGTCCAGGTTCTGGTAGCTGATGGTTCATCTGAGCTTGTCTCCTCCTCAGAATATATTTTAGAACGCAAAAGCTTAGTAAAACCCGGTTGATGTCATCTCAGTTGAGAGCGTGGATCCATCCTAGTGTTGCGTAAAGCACACATTGGGGTGTGGATAGGAGAAAACGCCATAGTGATTTCAAAACAGTTTCTTACCAACTAATAAGTATCCGAGTGTCTCTGATGCTCAATGATATGGATGACAACAGTGCACTCTTCCAAACTATCTTCAGAAATGCGTAACACGTTTGCACCTGGATTGTTCCAAAATGCTGGTATCAGTGGTGTACATAAAAAGGGTTGTTATTTCTCAACTGCCATCACTTCTAACAGTGTAAGGAAGGAGAAGCACATCTTCCACAACATGCGTCGAATATTTACAAGCATTACATAGCCCAAGAATCGGTATAGCGATAATCTGCAGCTTTTCAGCTTAACAAAGCTGACGATTTCCAATCAAATTATCCATAACATTGACAAAATTAATATTCTCATATTAAGAAGGGTTAGAGGTCAACAAATGCGTATTGTACCAGAACTATGACGCAGTTGTTCACATTTGAACTACATTAGTCGTATGATACGAAAATCATGCACTGGTTATCTCAATTCTCCAGCATTAGTTTTTGTTCAGGACCACGTTTTTTTTGTTGAAATACTCATGATCACCGTAGTTTATTGATGATAGTAAGAAACGTGGCACAAACATTCTGTTACTAATGAGAAGTTTGGCAGATTTATGATTACATAGGTACCAATTGTGGAAATTCAGGTTTTCGGATATTGGATCAGCGACAAACACCATGCCTCAACGCGGCAAGCGCTCCACGAGCTGAGCTGCGAAATCACGCCAGGAGCTCGGAAATTCCACATTTGGACTCGGTTACCCAACCGTCCCACTCTATTGTGATTTTGCCTAGTTCGCACTTGTTAGAATTATCCGTGACGCCTAGTCGGGTCAAGCCCTCCAGTGGGATGCCAAAATACGAAGTTTTGTCAACTTTTAAAATTCTTTTGTGTGAGGATTCGACCCAACTGTATCCCTCCGAACGTTCAGCCATGTATTTACCTCGTCCCGGCTCGTCCCCATCGCTATTGAGCTGTTAGACATGAGTGTCAAATTATGTGATTACAGTTCATCTTTTGCCTGTTCAACATCGAATTCTCGACTGTAACTCTTGAGGTTGTCTAATTATTCACTCTGACAATGTGTTCACTCGTGCCGTGGCATTGTGATCCAATTTCATTTCGACTAATTGGAATTGTTGGTTTATCGCTGCGCGTTGCTCAACGTCTTCGCGGAAGATCGTACAGTACTAGTAAGCTTAATATTATCCAGGTAGGGTTAGACAAAGTATGAACCGCGTGTCACTTCATGAGCGAAACGTTGAAAAGCTTGAGTTGCGTTGCTTGAACCACATACCATTCGAAGAAATTCCAAGAAACCAAAGGACGCAATAACTATAATTTCCAGTGTATCTTCTTTGGCCACGGGAATACGGTAGTCCATCCTGCTAAAGATGGCTTTTTAATATAAGCTAATAATCAACTCTTGGATATACGGTTTCGGTACTTGTCAGTTGTGGCTGTTTTGTTTAGCTCGCGGTAATTACCACTTGGGCGCCAGTCACCTGACTTTTTAAAGAACGAATATAACGGTGAGACTCATGAACTCTTGGAAGGGGGCATTATCCCGAGTTTGGCCATGTGCTCGACTTCTGTACTGACGAGTCTGAGTTTGTCGTGGGCCAACCGGCGAGACTCTGCTGAGACAGGAGTTCTCATAGCGCGTGGCATGTGACATTACAGATTACCATTGAAAGTTCACCTGATGCGCAAACGAACCGTGGAAACCCAGTAGGGAGATCCATAAATGGCCTAGGGGCTGTGGGTTCAGCATATATGGGTGTTATTTCTGCAACTGTTGTGTGCTTACCGGGTGTGCTCAGCCCATTGTTGGAACCAGTCAACATACAGCGTTTCGGAGGTTTAGACGATCCAGAAGTTCGAATTCTCCGAGAAAATTAATGTCCATTATGGCAATTGCGAATACTCATTGGAACTTTCGGCCGCCGTAGGCCCGAATCACGGGTTGAAGAACAATGCTCATAGGTGATTATAGTGGTGCCATTTACAGTACAGAGCTGACTTTTGTGGACGAAACCAGGTCAGTCTGCGCCCGAATTTCAGTCAGGAACGCGTTACTGGTTTCTATATTCTGCACAAAATGATGCAACAGGGTGAGATAGCACCGACGGCATTTGCCATTTAGGGTCGATTGCCGAGTTCGCATGGCCTCGATTATGTGTAGTTGAGGGTTTTGGTGCATCGATTGATTTGGTTACCGGAACGTTCTTGGTACCAACAACAGTCAATTTTTGACAGCGATGTGTGTTGCCTGAAGAATATGCCAAGTCGACAACTTGAGGAACGGTGTGAAGAAATGTTTTCAATCCGTGTCGAAAGAATGCGATGTCTACTCCCAGAGCCTCGATGCATGTTAGATCACGTTTTGAGTTAGCCAAGTTGTCAGGACGGTGCATGCCTTTTCGTCGGATGTGGACTAGGTTGGGTTACACTCGAACGACCCAGTACTGGTTGAAAACGCTCCATTGCCCATTCAACGATTTTCAGTATCTCGACTGAGGTTTGAGAACGAGCAACGGAAACTATTACTCGCGCTAATTCCGGCAATGCTTCAAGCCAGATTTTCTGAAAGAAGAATTCGTCCATATGCGAGTTGCCGATGGGTTTTTGCATCTCTGCTAGAAGGGTTGTAGGCGTTTGTCGATTATCTTTTGGGTTGTGGAAAAATTGTTGCAGTCGGGTCTTTTCATAGGGCATAGTCTGATCGGCAAATGCCTTTATTACTATTTCGTGCTTATGCATTAACGATTGGTTTACTGTAACATCGTGAAGCTGCATGTTAACTTCATTCGGAAGGTTGCCTAACAACTGACAGAACCATGTTTGATAGAACAAAATTCCGTCATTGAAAAACACTGCTTTCAAATGAACAGACCGGAAAAAGTGAGTCCATTCTCAAAATTGAAGGAACTAGTAGCGTATCATCTATCATAGAAGGCTGTCAAAGTGCATAGATGAAAGTACAGATAGTAAGTAGTTGTTACAAAGTTATCAGCTGCCGAATGTTACTAATCAATCCGAATTGAGAGAATCTATGAATGATTACATACCGAACGTACATGAGAGCATATGAAATCAACTGCTGACACGCTACGTCAAGAAACGCGACAAATATGCAAATATGTGAGGGAAACAAACTCATTATTTGAGTTCGAGTAATTGCAGGATCCGTCAGGTGAACAGCTTGCGATCAGGTGAATCTATCGCCTTCACCGATCAATTCAATGTCAAAAAACGATCGTGAAAGACTGTTATGGAATCATCTCGTGTGGGGTGAGTATACGGACGCAGCGTGGTAGCCACAAACCGTGAATTTTGGTAATTATGCACGCCGTTTTATACAAAATTCTGTTAGATAGTTGCTATCGATCGTTACCATATTTTGATTTATAAGTAGTGATGCGTTCCCTAAAACGAAGTTTATCAGAAAAACAAGTCCTCAAGTTATTGATAGAACGCTGGAACGACACGTGCCCTGGTGGTCAATTTTGCCAAATATCTTTTATATGATTGACTTCCACTTAGCGGCGTTCAGGTATGACCTTAGCTTATTAACAGAATGGCTGTTTTCGTCCTCGTACTGACTGGAATAAGATTTACGGAGTATAAACTATTAACTGAAACAATTGACAACTCTGCACACAATTCATCCGCAAATGCCTGGGCGAACTACTTAACACCTTATAAGTCATGCTGGTAGCTGCGGCTTAAATTTCCAAAATACCAGTGGATCAAAATTTCGGATTCATTTTCACGTTGATTAAGTGTTTCTGAGTCTCGAAATTATGTCTTCCATTTTTCTCTCCTCTCTCATGAAAGATTTTTCGACTTGAACATGCACCACGGTGATTGGCCACTGGTATCCCGAGCTATTTTGTTTTCGAGAATGTTTCTATATGACTCACGAATACTAGTGAGGTCTACAGCTTCTGAAGGTAACAACATCTATTCAGTCTATGGATACTGGTGGAAATTTTGTTCGTAGGGTATATTGCAGTATATTTTCTCGAACACTGTGAAGGATTTTAACCTCAACGAAGTGCTGAAAAAATGTATGAATGTCAAAATTGAATGCTGTGTACGGCACTACCTGAGAAAGTCCAGCAAAGTATGAATCTCTAATGCTATAATTCAGCTGAAGTTACTTATCAACCTGGCCACTGAGTCATGTTCATCCGAAGGTGGGGTGCAAATCCAAGTGATTGAAACAATTATGTGCATTGATGATCAAACTGGTCGATCGGCCCAACGGCGATAGATTGACCAAAACCAACAAAACATACTTGAACATTTCTTCGAACTTACTGACGAACACGGTATTCTGCAATCCAATTTACTTTATTCTGCCTCAGAAGACTTGGAGTATCGTAAGCGGGGTGCAATGCAAAGCGGTGGCCAGACGCGCAAAAGCAAACGATCTCTTGGAAAATATAGCAGATAAGATGAAGAATGAGATATGCACTACACGACATGCGCCAATGATATTCTATCTTCCTATAACGAAGCAAACTGCGCTTTATCCACCACAACCTGAGTTATTAGTCGGAATAAGAACAACATATTTTGTAATCGTGAAGTTCTTTCGTAATTACGATTTTATTTGAGCTGCACTGATCCCCAAGTGCATGTGTTTGGATTAGGCTGCATGCAGTAACAGTATAGCAGGTGCCATTGTCAACTTAGACGCGACGTTCTGTAAATCTCTCTCGCCAGAACAGTACAAACGGAGGAAAGAGATTTATGGCCGATACTAAATTGGCACTGAGGACTGATCGTGACACACGTCATACGCGACATACTGGCGGCCATGTGGCTGTTCTGTACTCCCGTAGGGCGGACGAGGGAGACTAGAGTATGGGAAGGCGGAGGTGATGCTATGTAGCGATGGTGATTGATAGAAGTAAGGGAGAGATATGCAGCTAATTAGTCGGTGACTAATGCGTTAGAGTGGAAAGATGATGGGCGGTAAGGACGCATCGCGTGAGAAGCGAGGGATCAAGTATCTGAATTATTGAAGGTGTCGGCAGTATGGAACGCTGAGAGCTAGAAGAGGCTGAATGCTTGAGGCGGGTTGCACTTGGGGATCAGTACAGCTCAAATAAAATCGTAATTACGAAAGAACTTACGATTACAAAATATGTTGTTCTTATTCCGACTAATAACTCAGGTTAAAAGAGCCATTGCTGTAAAGAATAATTTATCGCATTCGATTGCATATTCATCTTATCTGCTACCTTTTCCAAGAGATCGTTTGCTTTTGCGTATCTGGCCACCGCTTTGCATTGCACCCCGCTTACGATACTCCAAGTCTTCTGAGGCAGAATAAAGTAAATTGGATTGCAAATATCAGGTTTGTCAGTAATTTCGAAGAAATGTTCAAGTATGTTTTGTTGGTTTTGGTCAATCTATCGCCGTTGGGCCGATCGACCAGTTTGATCATCAATGCACATAATTGTTTCAATCACTTGGATTTGCACCCCACCTTCGGATGAACATGACTCAGTGGCCAGGTTGATAAGTAACTTCAGCTGAATTATAGCATTAGAGATTCATACTTTGCTGGACTTTCTCAGGTAGTGCCGTACACAGCATTCAATTTTGACATTCATACATTTTCAGCACTTCGTTGAAGGTTAAAATCCTTCACAGTGTTCGAGAAAATATACTGCAATATATCCTACGAACAAAATTTCCACCAGTATCCATAGACTGAATAGATGTTGTTACCTTCAGAGAGATGTAGACCCACTAGTATCGTGAACATATAGAAACATTCTCAAAACAAAATAGCTCAGGATACTAGTGGCCAATCTCCGTGGTGCATGTTGACGTCGAATGACCTTTCATGAGAGAGGAGAGAAAAATGAAAGACATAATTTCGAGACTCAGAAACACTCTAATCAACGTGAGAATGAATCCGAAATTTTGATCCACTGGTATTTTGGAAATTTAAGCCGCAGCTACCAGCATGACTTATAAGGTGTTAAGTAGTTCGCCCAGGCATTTGCGGATGAATTGTGTGCAGAGTTGTCAGTTTGTTCATAATAGTTTATACTCCGTAAATCTTATTCCAGTCAGTACGAAGATGAAACAGCCATTCTAAAAGCTAAGTACCTGAACCGCCGCTAGGTAAGTAAAAGATATTGCGCAAAATTAGACCCAGGAACGTGTCGTTCCAGCGTTCTATCAAATTAGGATCTGTATAACTCGTTTAGGGAACGCATCACGCTTATAGAAATCTAAAATAGGTAACGATCGATAGCAACTATCCAACAGAATTTTGTATAAAACGAGGTACATAATTACCAAAATTGACGGTTTGTGGCTACCACGCTGCGCAACTCACACACAGAGATGATTCCATAACAGTCTTTCACGATCGTTTTTTGACATTGAATTGATCGGTGAAGGCGATAGATTCACCTGATCGCAAGCTGTTCACCTGACGGATCCTGCAAACACTCGGGCTCAAATAATGAGTTTGTTCCCCCACATACTTGCATACTTGTCGCGTTTCTTGACTAGTGTCAGCAGTTAATTTATGTCTTCATTACGTTCGGTATGTAACATCATACAGTTTCTCAATTCGGATTGATTAGTAACATTGGCAGCTGATACTGTGTACAATACTACTATCTTACTTTCATCTAGCCATTACACCCTTCTATGATTGATATACGCTACAGTCCTTCTTTGGAATGACTCACTTTTTCGGTCTGTTCATTTGAAAGCAGTGTTTTTCAATGACGGAATTTTGTTCTATCAAACATGGTTCTGTCAGTTGTTAGGCAACCTTCCGAATGAAGTTAACATGCAGCTTCACGATGTTACAGTAAACCAATCGTTAATGCATAAGCACGAAATAGTAATAAAGGCATTTGCCGATCAGACTATGCCCTATGTAAAGACCCGACTGCAACAATTTTTCCACAAGCCAAAAGATAATCGACAAACGCCCTACAACCCTTCTAGCAGAGATGCAAAAACCCATCAGTAACTCGCATATGGACGAATTCTTCTTTCAAGAAATCTGGCTTGAAGCATTGCCGGAATTAGCGCGAGTAATATTTCCGTTTCTTGTTCTCAAACCTCAGTCGAGATATTGAAAATCGTTGAATGGGCAGTGGAGCGTTTTCAACCACTACCGGGTCGTTCGAGTGTAACCCAACCTAGTCCACATCCGACGAAAAGGCATGCACCGTCCTGACAACTTGGCTAACTCAAAACGTGATCTAACATGCATCGAGGCTCTGGGAGTAGACATCGCATTCTTTCGACACGGATTGAAAACATTTCTTCACACCGTTCCTCAAGTTGTCGACTTGGCATATTCTTCAGGCAACACACATCGCTGTCAAAAATTGACTGTTGTTGGTACCAAGAACGTTCCGGTAACCAAATCAATCGATGCACCAAAACCCTCAACTACACATAATCGAGGCCATGCGAACTCGGCAATCGACCCTAAATGGCAAATGCCGTCGGTGCTATCTCACCCTGTTGCATCATTCTGTGCAGAATATAGAAACCAGTAACGCGTTCCTGACTGAAATTCGGGCGCAGACTGACCTGGTTTCGTCCACAAAAGTCAGCTCTGTACTGTAAATGGCACCACTATAATCATCTATTAGCATTGTTCTTCAACCCTTGATTCGGGCCTACGGCGGCCGAAAGTTCCAATGAGTATTCGCAATTGCCATAATGGACATTAATTTTCTCCGGAGAATTCGAACTTCTGGATCGTCTAAACCTCCGAAATGCTGTATGTTGACTGGTTCCAACAACGGGCTAAGCACGCCCGGTAAGCACACAACAGTTGCAGAAATAACACCCATATATGGCGCCACAGCCCCTAGGCCATTTTATGGATCTCCCTACTGGGTTCCAAGCGGTCGTTTTGCGCATAGGTGAACTTTCAATGGTAATCTGTAATGTCACATGTCACGCGCTATGAGAACTCCTGTCTCAGCAGCAGTCTCGCCGGTTGGCCCACGACAAACTCAGACTCGTCAGTACAGAAGTCGAGCACATGGCCAAACTCGGGATAATGCCCCCTTCCAAGAGTTCATGAGTCTCACCGTTATATTCGTTCTTTAAAAAGTCAGGTGACTGGCGCCCAAGTGGTAATTACCGCGAAGTAACAAAAAACGCCAACTGAACAAGTACCCGAAACCCGTATATCCAAGAGTTGATTATTAGCTTATATTAAAAGCCATCTTTAGCAGGATGGACTACCGTATTCCCGTGGCCAAAGAAGATACACTGGAAATTTATAGTTATTGCGTCCTTTGGTTTCTTGGAATTTCTTCGAATGGTATGTGGTTCAAGCAACGCAACTCAAGCTTTTCAACGTTTCGCTCATGAAGTGACACGCGGTTCATACTTTGTCTAACCCTACCTGGAATAATATTAAGCTTACTAGTACTGTACGATCTTCCGCGAAGACGTTGAGCAACGCGCAGCGATAAACCAACAATTCCAATTAGTCGAAATGAAATTGGATCACAATGCCACGGCACGAGTGAACACATTGTCAGAGTGAATAATTAGACAACCTCAAGAGTTACAGTCGAGAATTCGATGTTGAACAGGCAAAAGATGAACTGTAATCACATAATTTGACACTCATGTCTAACAGCTCAATAGCGATGGGGACGAGCCGGGACGAGGTAAAATATACATGGCTGAACGTTCGGGAGGGATACAGTTGGGTCGAATCCTCACACAAAAGAATTTTAAAAGTTGACAAAACTTCGTATTTTGGCATCCCACTGGAGGGCTTGATCCGACTAGGCGTCACGGATAATTCTAACAAGTGCGAACTAGGCAAAATCACAATAGAGTGGGACGGTTGGGTAACCGAGTCCAAATGTGGAATTTCCGAGCTCCTGGCGTGATTTCGCAGCTCAGCTCGTGGAGCGCTTGCCGCGTTGAGGCATGGTGTTTCTGTCGCTGATTCATCCGAAACCCTGAATTTCCACAATTGGGTCTCATTTAAAATCATAAATCTGCCAAACTTCTCATTAGTAACAGAATGTTTTGTGCCACGTTTCTTACCTATCATCAATAAACTACGGTGATCATGAGTATTTCAACAAAAAAACGTGGTCCTGAACAACTAATGCTGGAGAATTGAGATAATCAGTGCATGATTTCTACGGTACTGACTAATGTAGTTCAAATGTGAACAACTGCGTCATAGTTCTGGTACAATACGCATTTGTTGATCTCTAACCCTTCTTAATATGAGAATATTAATTTTGTCAATGTTATGGATAATTTGATTGGAAATCGTCAGCTTTGTTAACCTGAAAAGCTGCAGATTATCGCTATATCGCGATTTCTTCTTGGCTATGTACATGCTTGTAAATATCGACGCCATGCTGTGGAAGATGTGCTTCTCCTTCCTTACACTGTTAGAAGTGATGGCAGTTGAGAAATAACAACCCTTTTTATGTACACCACTGATACCGCATTTTGGAACAATCCTAGGTGCAAACGTGTTACGCATTTCTGAAGATAGTTTGGAAGAGTGCACTGTTGTATCCCATATCACGAGCCCAGAGACATCGGATACTTTTAGGTTGGTAGACTGTTTGAATCATATGGCTTTTCTTCTATACCACACCAATGTGTGGCTTACGCCACCTAGGATGGAATCACTTCTCCAACTGAGATGAACAATCAACCGGGTTTACTAAGCTTTTGCGTTCTAAAATATATTCTGAGGAGGAGACAAGCTCAGATGAACCATCAGCTACCAGAACCTGGACAAGATCGGAAGATTCATGAAATATCAATAATGAGTGTAAACTTCCACTAATTCCTCAGCACCACCATCATTACCGGGCAGACGTATATTCTGGTGCGAAGATTGGTCAGTAGCATTGATTTGAACGGTACAGGGCTACTGCACTTACGTCTTCGGTTAAGGCACGGTACCCAACTCTTAGATCAGGCAAGTGCACAACCTTAATGTTGGATGCGAAAGTATTTTCACTGCATTTTCTAATTGTTTTGGCCTGCCACAAAGTTGGAGAACGTGGCATTAGCATCATGGATATGTGTCTTTCAGTACTGCTGGTCACACTCTGGAGTTTCACAGAGAGTCATTCTAAGTTCAAGCTTTATTGCGCTGGAAATCTCGTTTAACTAGTTAAGCATTTAACAGGCTACTTTAACTCCCCGCTACGAGTATCCGTCGTCTAGAGCACAGTTAGAAACAGCTGAAGGCTCCTGAATGTTACCTCGTTTCTGGGAATGGATGAAGACTCAAGTTTAATGCTTACTAACTAATGGGCTTGTCTTCTGTAACCTAGAAGAACCTTTGTAGGGTTTGTTTGCGAGGTCTTTCTCAAATAATTGTTTCCGCAAACCTCACTATTAGCTATGTGTCACGGTATTCACAAGAGGCGTTGAGACAAACGATGACTACTACTGGCTAATGGTCAATGAACGATAACTTGTGACCAAATAAGTAACAATTTTGTACACCTCAATCTTTTGGATGACATAGGCTGTTTTAGTCAGCGAACACTTTTATTATGGTTTCCAGCCGATTCCTTTCGAGGTCAGTAGTTGTGACAAACAAATCGATGCCATAGAACGCTCAAAGATTGGACACACTTTGTCTGCTCGTCTGATCCTCCAGATATTATCACGTTCAGTTTTTGGTCTGTCTCGACTGATTTTTTTTGTCTTGGTTACCTGTGATGATAACAGCAAGAGATGAGAAAGCGAAAGTATCGTGGATGATACTTTAGTCTTATAGACTGATCTTATAGTACCGTTCCACAGATCGTTGATCTCATGTGCTTCGTGGGCAGGATTTCTATGCTCCAGGTCAATGTTTGCTATGCATACACGATGGTTATTGAATAACGCGTATCACCTCAACAATTACCTCTGCTAAACAGTTCTTCGCGAGAAGAAATTAGGTCGGTTTCAAGTTGGATTTCAAAAGCAATTTTCATTATCGTCAATCTTAAATGCAAAATGATTATCAATAACTTAACACCACTCTCTACCCATGGTTTATTTTGTTCGATGTATGAAGTCGTCAACTTCCAAACAACTGTTTCATTCGACCGTGCATCGTGACTAAAGCTGTGTTCAAGTGGTTAGCAACCCTGCAACGGCGTGCTAACATGGCATTCTTTCGCTTGGAAATTTTGTCTTGTAATGTGAATCTAAGACCAATTAACATCTACTCACTACGGTAGCATCAGTTCAGAGGTAGCTTCATGCTCGCATTCCATAGTTAAGAAATTCGCCTAGTTACAACTTCATTCCCAGCAGTTTCATGCCAGTTTTCAACGCTAGCTATGAACATCATCGCTTTTACTTGAATTCCGATAGCTCACATCCGTAAACTTGAAGAAACTTTTCCGTTTATTCAACGGGAAAATTAAATGCTTTTCACACCACTTTCACTTAATGGTCCCGTTGAAAAACGAACAAATCCTCTTCTTTCAAAGTTAATTGACTCTCTTATCGTATCAATACAACTACATGGACTCAGCGATATCACAGCACTATGTAAATGAGATAAAGCAGTTTAGCCAAATGTCATTTAATCACGTACGGCGTTACAGAATATCCACACATTACGGCAATGTGCACATTTTGATAATTTTGTACATTTGATGCAAACCGAAACAATGTCCGCTGCCTGACCAGTGGAGTAATTAAAATTCATCATGCGTACAAAAGACCAGGAACTCCAGAGAGTCGCCAGACTGTTGCAGAAATATAGATATCTGGTTTGCGTTACAACCCGAAATATGATCTTGACTATGTCATGGAGTCCGACGACCACTAGAGAGAAGGGAGCTGTTTTACATCCGTCTGAATTTTAACAGTGATACTGCAACAGGACATTAAATCGTCGACTTTCAAACTCCGAATTGCACATTTTCACCGGTAACGCTGTGCAGTCCGCTCAACACATCCCTCTGCTGACTTCGAGCATGAAAGACGAACCCCATATCCTCGACCAGTTCATGATTGTGTATGGATTCTCCTGATTTTGTACGGCAGAATATGTTGGTTGCGCAGCGAATCGTTTGTCAAAACGGATCAAACAGCACCACCCATCGTGGCCTGGAACTTGATTGGATCATATCCATCGACCGTGCAGTTCTCTCACATTTGACGGATACTAGTAACCGGGTCGATCCCAATCAGGTGTTCCATGTTGTCTACAGAAGTTCCCATCGATCACACCAAATGGGTCAGGAAAACGGCTGGCTGGGTATGTTGAAGATCGCCATCTCATTACACAATTCGAATTCACGTCTACATCGGTCATACCATCGATCTGCATGTCCATCCAAACTCCAACCGACAATTCTGTGACCTACTGGTTGGTGGAGACAAAGAGCTGTTCATCAGAACGATATAGTAAAACAAAGACAACAGAAAAAGTTTGACAATCTTCTTGCATTGTTTAAACAAAGAAGCGACTGTTCAGCATTCAGCTCACGAGATAGTACTGTCTTACCTGTAATAAACTGTCCGGACCTGAGACGCATTATCAGAAGCTGAAAGTAAACTCTTGAACAAGGGGTCGAATTTCAACGTCAGTCCTAGACCTCTAAAAACATTGGAAATGATTCCGGCGATGGAGGAGCAACTACAGATGTTATCAATCGATGACGCAAACAGAGCACGGGCTAAGATCGCCAGGATCATTAAAAATCAGAAATCTCACCAGTAACGCTGATACAAGGAAGAGAGATGCACTTTCGGATGGTCCGTACGTCATGGTTCCGTTGGAGAAACGGCGCTCCACTTTGAACAAATCAAAAGCTTCAACGGCAAGTTTGCTACGAAGGATGCACAAGTCCAGAATTGGGTAGTTAGCTCTCTGGGTTTACTCTATATCCAAAAACAGCATTAGCTTCGTGATTTTACGGTTGACCAAAAATACATAAACCTGGGATACCACTGCAGCCAAGTGTTGACTATACAGGAACCCCAACATATGGTCCGACTAAATTTTTGTCTCGTATTCTTAAACCTCTCGAAAAGTGTACAGACCGTTCTATTCAGAATTCCACACAACTGGTTACCAAGCTGAAGGAACTTATCTTAAGACCGGATGAATGTCTGGTCAGCTTTGGCATTACTTCCTTGTTCACCAAGATTCCAGTGGAGGAACGTTTGGAGGTGATTCG
>LOND01006752.1:7545-27872 GCA_014220965.1 Paragonimus kellicotti
GGTCGACTGACGTGAGATGCGAGTTGGACAGATAATGATCTAGCGTGGAGGAATGAAGTCGTTCACCAGGGGGTTGGCTAATGTAGGTCGGGTTCCTCTCCCGGGCTGGGGACATCACGACTCATCGAGTCGGTGGCTGGAGGCGTTAGGTGAGATGGTGACTAATCGAGCTCAGTGGCAGGAATGCTGTCGTTGCTTGGCCGAGTTGTCTGTGGAGTGAGTGCAGTTGAAGACACGGGTTAATGAAAGCCACAGGAAGCTGTTTTGCTGATGGTGTCTTACTTTCACTTATGGCTCGTTCGTTTGTTTGTTTGTTTGCAAAGTGTAGGCACCATAGTTGTGAATGTTTGAATACGGACCGATCTATTTCTAGTAATTAGGTCCGTTCCCCTGTATTTCTTTTTTTCCTTCATCGAAGGCTTGCTTTCCTCTTCATGTTTTTATAACAGTGAAGCATCAGTGAGAACCACTGATGAGGACACGTGATATTTGTCAAAAATTCACACTTGTTTTTTCCAGGTAGGCAACTTGGAAACTGAGACTTTTCATTTAGTTCAAGTTCACTTATTTTTGTCAGTGCTAATGGGATACCAGACATCAGATTTATTTCTGAAAATGACAGGGATTCATAGTTGGACAGGAGAGAGGAATATTTTCCTCCCTGTTGCACATAAAACAAAGAGCTTTCGCTTATGAAATTTTGTGTGTGATACCACAATCTCTTTCGCCCATTTCGACAACGATTTAATCTGTTCTGGTGAATAGAATGTTGTGTAAGTTGTGTTGCAAACGTGAGACTGCCTTGCTGGGAACAAACCTTATTACTATCATCCGGCTTGGCATAGTAAAATGATACAGCTTTGTACAACACGTTCACTGATAGCACATAGCAATTAGTTGTACCGATCTTGGCATTTACACCGTACCCCAAAGTAACACGAAGTAGTTTTCAACTGGATACCACTCACGGTTAATTGCAGCCTTCACATTTAGTCAGACTTTTCAGTCAACCTTCCTATAAAAAAGTATTAGTCTCAAGTTTCGCTGTCGGCAGAAATTGCCGGTGATGCATTTCTTTGTTTCGACCTGTATTCGAAATCCATTCACAATTTCCGTAGACAACCGTGTTAGTTACTGTGCAAGTGACGTCACATTACATACCACTGAATTATTGTATCCAGCCGGTTCACGATGTTTGTTTGTGAGTGACGCTCAAGCTACCCGATTACTTCAAGCGGAAACACAGTTATTATCCTACTAATACCGGCTAACAAATTGGATTGAAAGCATAGAGTTTCCATTAAATATTGCTGCAAACCACATACCAATTGTATTCAATGCTATGGTAACGACGTCTCTCTACCAACCACACGGTCGCTGGTTAGGCCCCGGCTACCATGACTGTCTTTGTTTGATTATTGACCACCTGACGGTAACTTGCCAACGTGTGACCATGTACGCCCCATGGTAGTAAACGTTTCGAGTGACGGTCCTTAAAAACTGGAGCCGCATCTTGTACTGGGATGAAGCTAGTGATCTGTAGCCTACAGTATTGCTGACCATGCAGTTAATTGTGACACAATTCCTAGCATTCGCAGCAGGTCTTCAAATCCCAGTAATGTGCCTTTCACGGTTAAGGCCAGTAATACTCCCACAATTAAAACGTCAAATTTTTAGGGAAGAAACGTAACTTCTTAGATGGAAATTGGACAGTGGATTCGTTGTGCAACCCCACTGTCCTGGCTGCTTAGGTGTTATTCACACGATGCAGAAGTTGCGATCTTAGACCTACGCAACGTCGGGAAATCAACGGGATAGTAGCTATTTTCTGCAGTACTCGTATGATAGAAGCTGGATTGTGCAAACACCCAATTCGGATGTCAGAATCTGTTCGTCAAAATCACTAATTGAACGTGGTTTGACTAAGCAGAAACAGTCTTAACAGGCTACTGGGATGCGGAATCTCCGAACGACAAACCTCGAAAACACTGGCAATGAGCAGAGATACCATGTAAGTAGTAACCTTCTCAGAAGCGTAGGGATAGTACAAGTACTTTTAGAAGTAAGCTCCAAAGAAAGGCAACTGACTAGTGGTGATGGTTACAACGATGTATCTATCTGTCTCCAGGCAAACAAAGTTTCAGTTTTTGCACATACACTGCCAAGATGTTTAACTAACAATGGCAGAAGGTCCTGGAGCCCGAGAAGTGTCCAGTTTTTAAGTAGAATCCATGCAATGGTGGCTTGGATCATGAGGCACCGTCCACAGGGTAATTGCAGGTGCGACCCGGCTATTACGATTCACCAGTGAAGGTTCGCTTCGCAGTATCGTGACAACCTTTTTTTATCTACCCTTAGCAGCCTAATGAAAACCTGAAGACAGTTCGACAGAGTACTCTTATCACTTATGTCCCGGAATGAACTTCGAACAGATGTTTGAGCTTATGTGAGGTGGTAGCTATAGAGACATTTCGACCACTCTCGTTGCTTACGTTGCAGGAATCCAACTTTGGACAACGTGACAACCCAACGAGATGTCGGTTAGTTCAATCATATCACTGGTCGTTGTCTTCAATGTGAACAATGACTCATTCCAGCATAACACCAATTTAATTCATGCAATTTTTTCTATTAACGTTTGCGCAACGTAACCCGCGAAAAGGGTGAGAATGTATCTGTAGGATACACACTAGTGCATTTAACTTACGTGTTTCAACTGTATCTCAGACGAGTCAGTCAAAAATGCGACGCGAACGCTTGATGGGATAAACACGCACGATATAGTAACACATATTATCAATGGACTTCTCTTTTGCTAAATAAATGTTAAATAATTCTAACTGAACGTTTTTTTTTGAAACGGTTGCACTATTTGGATTCGACCTGATTACTACTAGTATGCTTGAATGGGTCAGATATAAACATCCTTCACGATCTGCCTTCACTTTCGCATCCAGTTTTGGCATGGGTTAACTGTGCAACAGCAATGATGATCCAGTAGGCTTAACCACCAAACGTGAGGGCAAACTCTGTCAATAACCGAAGAGCTGGTTTACGGACATCACGGAACTTATTGTCTAAAGCACAATGGTATCAAATCTCCAATGTATTCAAAGTCGCCTTGCTCTCATCCAACTGTGGTAGGTGGCCATATTCAATAGAAATGGACCAACGAACCACATAATTGGCAGATGAACCTGACTACGTTCTGGTCCTCATGGTGTCAGCAGTGGAAATCAGTCTATGACCGTTCCTGCACTCATGCGTACCAGGCGTGCTTCATTCACGCATCGAGTGAATTTCATGGCAGGCAAACATGTTTTCCTCTTTTACGAAGGATAGGCACATTTTTCAGTTACAATTTACACGTGCATGTATTTAATGATCATCAATGGATGATCTTGTATACTGCTGGCTTTCTTGTGTAGTACGTGTCTGCCGCTGTTCAGGTAGTCGTCATAATGCAAGCAAATGTTGCCGTTGAAACTGTTCAGTATTTATCAGTGGAAAAGTCCAATCGACTTTCCTGCTCTCTTTGGCGTATGGTTGCGTGTTCAGTACATTTCGTACCGGCAACGTAGCCTTAATTAGGCTGGATCAGTAAACCCGTACGTCTATTTAAAACAAACAAATTCTTCCTCACCACTGCTGATCCGCGTGACAAACTCAGGTCACATGAGGCCATCGGGTTATTTTAAACCGACAAGGTCATGTGTGGTCGGTTTCTCAAAAGTACAATCGGGAGAAAAATTGTTTGCGTGATAATAGACGTTAACACTTCGTAATTCACACCATGCAACGGAGTTAGGTCTACTAACTAATTGGTGGCTTCGGAGAGGAAAAGGAAAGTCGTACAGTCAAAACGGAACGGGATTAAAATGGTACAAAGATTGTCCATGGCAATTTCCGACAAAGTTTGTTTTGAAACACTGAGTTCCCTTTAACCACTTCATCAGAGCAGAAAGAAGACATATATTGCGATATGTTAACATTTCATTTACTCTCATCAGTCGCAAACGTAAAACATGCTAGTTATATACATCATATAGATAGGGACAAACAGGGGCTAGACACATCTACAAGCACATCAATTATTATGTAATCACGACCATGGCAACCCGATAGGTTGCCTCAACCACTTTTGTGCACATAACGTTGGCTGGTAAGTTCGGATGAGCATCGCTTCGCAAAAAGCTAATAACTTGGGGTTTCGATATATATAATTACAAACAGACATAGAAAAAACAATATACATATGCCTAAGTCATTACGCATCTTGCTTATTGCAAATTTACACATAACATCGAACAACGGCACTCTTAATCAAGTCTTCAACCACAACCCAACTGCAAGGAATACAACAGAACCAAAGCAAAAAACTTACCGGGCAATTCTAGACCCCACCCAAACCCACATACGCACAGTACTTAGCAACCACCCCCCAACACAACCAAACCATTACACACCACAACTTTACGAACAGCACTTCCTATGATACCTTTGACTCCACCGACATTCCAGTAATTGCTTCATGCCGACATAAAGCATCGTACCCAAAGCATATCTTGCCCTTACATAACTTGAGATAATCCTTTAAAGCGAACCCGACAACCAGAACCAAACCACACCCGACACTACACCTAAAACACATAACACCTAACCACAAACTACTAAAACCACCACACGCACACCAACAAAAAATCCACACCACAACACACACAACCACCACCTACACCTACAAACACCCACAACAACCCAACACCACACCCCCTACCCCAACAACAACCCCAAAAAAAACACCCATTCTACACGACCACCAACCCAAACACACCACTACCAACCGCACAACCATACCAATCGCACACAACCGAACAAACAACAACAACACACCAACAAAACCCCACACTACCAACAACCACCACCAACAACCAACACACCACCAAACCAACCACAACAACACCACTCCACACCAACTGCAACATTTTTACGTAACAATATTTTGAATGAGTTTAGTGGGTCAACTTGGTGACCTGTTGTCATGATGTGTTTAGCAATCGATGACGTTGGATTTCGAGCCGTCAATGCACCAAGTTGAGGCTGGTTCATCATCTGTTGTTTCAACCACTTCAAAATATTGTTACGTAATCGAAACCCCAAGTTATTAGCTTTTTGCGAAGCGATGCTCATCCGAACTTACCAGCCGACGTTATGTGCACAAAAGTGGTTGAGGCAACCTATCGGGTTGCCATGGTCGTGATTACATAATAATTGATGTGCTTGTAGATGTGTCTAGTCCCTGTTTGTCCCTATCTATATGATGTATATAACTAGCATGTTTTACGTTTGCGACTGATGAGAGTAAATGAAATGTTAACATATCGCAATATATGTCTTCTTTCTGCTCTGATGAAGACAGTTTATTTGTTACTTCCAACTTTCATACGATTAGATGAAGCAAAGATCTCTTTGATCAACGATATACGGCCGACACTTGTTAATACAACCTCACTTTACGGTTACGTTTTAGTGACGTTACTAAATAGATAAACACAATTCAGTTCGCACGGGTTGTAGTTACAAACAGTGAAAGTGCCAGGTACGCATCCCGAAGAGCAGTTTGCCATGTGACATTTCCGTGAAAAAACTATCTGAGCCGTGTTTACTTACACGCACGTACAAATGACAGATGAATCAAGCGCCATGCCGTAACTATCTGTTGCTTTACGAATGCGAACTTCTGAACATTCACCGTTAAATTTGCTCTCAAAAGCGTTTATTTTTGAGCCGATACAACCACTTCGGTGCATTAAAGCGTTTTATTATTTCTGACATATTGCTGCGTCTACTTCAAATTGCACCAGCGATAGGAATATTTGCAAATGAAGTGCAACTAAGCAACTTCCAAACGACGTTATGAACGGTAGATTTTAGGTTGACATCTTTCAGATGTTGTGATGGGTTGAATAAGGAACACAGGAGTTTGACATTATATGATGTTTGCCCCACCAAATTTTTCCGTATTTTACTAGTGTATACAACAGACCTTTAACATACCAACATTGATAAACAGTTGAAACAGCAAAGAGCTAAAATATCACATTCGCAGTCAGTATCACTACCATGGTAATAACCCCACAACCAAGAACCACGCTGTCCAGTTCCGTCTGGTTTTGAGCTTGTCAGCTTGCTCCAGATAATGCATAACTATTTGTTCGGTTAATGTAAAACCGTTGGTTTCAAATGCTCCGTCCATCGAATGCACTGCTTTTCTGATGTTTTACATGCAAAAACACTAGCTAGAATTGGGAATGAGTGTAATTGAGTCGCCACAACTGATTCTGAAGTGCACTGAAAGTATCAACTCCGTCTTTAAATATTCAGATGATCGGCAAATCCATAGTTTGCCGTAGGCACTGTCCGAGCAATACTCGTGATGACATTTTTGTTGCTTAGACTAGGAAACCATGACACGCCAGCTGTCCATGATGCATTCAAACGAAAGGCACATCGATTAATGATTTACTTATAGCAGATTGCAAGCGGGGGTCACAGAGTACAATGGGGACAGTGAAATCCACACAGCAAAACACATGGCACATCTCGAAACTTCGGGTCTGGCAACAAAATCCAGAGTCCAGATCAAAGAGCCTACTCCAACGGGCACGCCGCCTAACCGAGTCGGGTGAGTGAACGGGCACAACATACCGCTGAAACCACAGCCAGATTAACTGGCTGTACGCGCATTTCCACTACTGTCGGGCTTGCTGTTTTGGCCACCGCGGTACACGATCGATAACACCTGGCAGCTCACACGTCTCCGTAACCGTTTCAGCACTTGAGAGCAAACGCTGGTCTGGGAACCTGCATGAGCCATTGAGTGCAAATGGACAATGTAAAAATACGAGATCTCCCTAACAGTGTGTGCCATCACGACAGTTCTCTCAACAAACGATAGAGAATAAAAAGCTACATTAGTGAACGAAACCGATTTACAAACCAATAAAGGACTGCTCAAAAGCTAACATTTCCCCCTCTCAGAATCTGTGGCATGTCATGTTGCCTGTCTCGGTTTATCGCGCCATTTTTGGACTCTGTCGTAACGTTTTATAGCTATATTGTGAGAACAATAAGCTTTGCTTCGTAACTCTCAGTCTCGTGGCCTCGTTACTGAGCCGTGTTGTTCCATTTTCTGTCAATATGTCTTATTTGACCATCGTATCGGTGCCGTGATGACGGCAACTTGTTGCGTTATGGAGAACGGCGTGGACAACTCGCTGAGGTGCTTTGTTCTCTGGAGACCTGCTTCGTCCTGAAAAACCATATATCCGTTTGGTTTGGGTTGACACAAAGCGTTCGCATCATACGGGTTTGGGTTAGGTGACTACGAAGTTAGCATGTTGATATATGGGAGTACTGGTCGAAGTGGGCGGGTCGGGGTAAGGGGCGTAAGGCACTCCTTATAGGTATCGTGTTTGTTCACAAACTGACTTCTCTAGGACTGTACAGACTGTAAGTGTAGATGCTTTTGATGGCGGTTTAGAATCCATAGTTTCATTTCACCGAAGGTACGTCGGGCATGTGGGCCCGTGGACTGATTAATTCGATCGGTCTGTCAGTCTGAATCATTCATGATGACTATGATACACGTTGACCAATTCAATATCGTGTTGTTTATTCACCCTTGTGAAGATACGATGCTACCCTTCAAGTGGCGTTATTCAGAACATTTTGGGTCGAACGTCTTGCATGATGCAACCGGTGTTCGTGTCAGTCAGACTCAGTAGTTTCTATGGAATTTGATATGGATACGGAATGCTCTTCATAGGTATACCTTTGTAACGTGTATGACCACCCAGTAAGTCCAATCATGTTGTTTGTGGGTAGCATCGATTCAACACGTTTGAGGGCGGTCCATTCTTGATGGGCTACCCGGTCCACTTAGTTGTGCTATTATCGAGGGTTCGTTTGTACCTGATCCGCTGATTTAGTTGAGGCGAGAATGACACTAATAACAATACGGTGCAACTATTAATTGCAAACCGGTTAATCAATAGGCAGCACTAATAGCGAACATTTGCTATTATAGAGTGACCTCATTACTAAGGTTTGACAGTATCATAATCTGACCACAGCTTCAAAGTCAATATTGCATGACATGGCTTCAACAGTCTAAAAATCAAACCGTATTGGCTGTTTCAGTTCAGTATACCGCGCGAATGATAGTCCCTCAGAAGAAGCCTCACTGAACTTCAGGTTTTGGGAGGTGTTGCAACTTTAACTATGGAGATTTTGCGCATTGTTTAGATAAGACAGCTTTCTCTCTGTCTATAATATTCAACAAATTGCGTAAAAATTCTTTCCTCGTTTCTTTTAGTCAGATGACTATATCAGGGGGATTCCATAGTTAACCAGTAGATATTTTGAAAACAGATGGCTTTATTCACGTGCTTCATTGGATGCAGGATCTGAAAACCCAAGTTCTCAAAAACGCAACCAACTTCATCTTCTACTTCAGCTGTATGATGCTTACACGGCTGATGACTTTCTCAGCCAGAATGGTCGGTGAATATCCTAATCTATGCTGTCCTGGTATCAGTGCAGTATGTCACAAGCTATAATGTTTCGAAGGGTTAATTTCGTCTACCTGAACTCTTCCGATTAGTTACGTACACATCGGTCACCGAGAACATTCTTGCCATTCTTTATTGGCTAATCCAGCGCCACTAGGTAGAACTTATACTCACCGGATGTACCAACATACAATTTTTGGCTAACATCTGGTCAGTGGGGTTTACAGCACTCAGCCCGTACTTTTGCGTACATCTATTTGCCCTGGTAACATTCGATCAGCAGTGCTGATTTTTTGAAATGTGATCCACTATCACGATAACCTGTACTTCCCGCCAAATCCCACTTGATTAACGATCATCTTCTGAGCCTTGTACACAACTGGACAGTGAGGCTAATAGCGCAGTCAACATGACTTCTTTTAAAAAAGAATTAGTGGTTTTGCCTTCGTACGTAGTGGTATCAAGTTGATCCACCTTCGGTGAAGAACACAACATCGATGGTTCGCTGCATGATGTTGAAAAGACCGTAATTCGTTCTTGTTGTGTTCGTTACTATACCCTAAGAAGCGTCATTCTCAAATGCTATAATGCCTGTAATTCCACTATTCCTACAAAACATTTTGATAATGTAACCTAAAAAGTGTTCCATGGGATTACTGCTGGGTGAGCTAACAAACAAGATTAGGCAGTCAATATTGTGAGATCACCTGGACCCTTCTGAAATGTTGTTCGATTGGACTGGATTATTCTTACCTTCACCTCGTTGAGAATTCAGTCTGGCCAACCCTACAAGTAAGTATAATCGTTGTCAATTCTTTCAGCTTTTGACGATCTGAACATGAAAGTCCAGCTCACTTCCTAGAGTTGACCGGATGGTGACCAATAAATGGGCTGAATCAACACTGCTTTACACTTTTCGAATGACCACGACGGCTCATTCTAGAACTTCCACATTCGGACTTTCACATTCAACTTCCCAAATCATCTCACGTTTCATCGATCGTCCTTTCATATTAAAGTCGTATGCTAAATGTGTCCGTCTATGTCAGTCCGTACACCGAGATTCGCGGTATTGTACTGAGTCAGACAAACTAACGAAGGTCGTGTGAAGAAGGGCGAATACATAAATGGACTGTGTGTAACAATGGTTGTGTAAGCGACGTAGACAGTAAAGAACACCAACACAAAGTGTTTTGGGTTATCGGATGCTCAGGCTATGTATGTACATAAACGTGCGGCAAGTTTGAGGGATGTCAATGCAGTTTACGAGCATTCGTGATATGCGCGGTCTAAGCGTTCCGTTTTTCTTCAGTCCTATACATTAGCATCTATGTACGTCAAAGTGACAGGCAAATGGCCAAGTAGTTTTGTCTGAATAGGAAGCTATGGTCGCAAGTGAGTGACACCTATTTGGCACCTATAATCCAACTTATTGATCAGTAGGGTAAGACGAGACCTGCGATTCCCATCATGTGTGAGAACTCCCGTCACATTGTTCTTGATTAAAGGTAAAACGACTGTTCAAGTGTCTCGTCTCGAATCGCCCATGCAACCTGAACCATACACATTAATACACACATGAGGATAAAAAATCTCCTTTCTAAAAATGTCAGGATTTCAAACAGAAAGACAATGGCATGTATTCACAGATGAAACACTATACCTGGGCACCTCCTCTGGGTGGGTCTATTTCGCGATTCCACAGCCGTGAAAACTAACTAACAACATGCCACTTTAGCTTCATAAACGCGATGTCATTCCTTCCTCCATTTTTAATGACTTAAACGAATAACTTGAATATCACTCACAACCGACTGCACCTATTTCATTCCGTTAGACTTTTCAGTCAATCCTTTTGGAAAAGGAGCACTAGATTCGAGTTTCGCTCTCATTAGAGCTCGTCAGTAGTGCATATCCTTGCCACAACCGGGATTAGAACTCCGGTCACGCTTTCATGAGGCAACCGTGTTGATCACTGCGCCGTTAACCTCACACTGAGCGCAATCGAATTATACACACTACTACTCTCGATACGAGTCCTTTTCGCTTTGTTTGCCAAACAACCTACAAAGCCGCGTCAGAGACTGATCGACAGAAAGCCGCAAAATGCAGGTATTGGCAACTTAGGGTTTGCTTACTAGACAGGTTTCGTTTCAATGACCTTACTGATCTGTGTATCGTTGACACGTCAAGAAAGGAGCATTCTTAAAAAGCGAATATGGCTGAGGATGTGTATACAATAATTCAGTTGTGCTAATGTGAGGTCAGTGATCAGGGGTCAACACGGTTGCCTCATGAAGCTGTGATCGCGGTTCTAATACCAGAAAGAATAGGTACTACTGACGAGTTCTAATAAGAGTGAGACTCAAATATGGTTCTTCTTTTTGCAGGAAGCCAACTGAACTGTTCATGGGACTACGATTGTTGATAGTAGTTGTGACTGTTGTTCAATTAATACACACAAATAAGACTCACTAGCGTTCTGGCCAATAAATTAAAACAGTGACAGTTAGACACTTTGTTTACTGCAACCCAATATACACACGTTCTTACACTGCTTTAACATCGACTACTCTGAACTCACGAATCCTCTTCAAGTTTGCATAAATAAAGCTCTCTTACTTATGCTTATATGAATCTGTTATCAGCACTTAACGTGAAGGTACTCTTGTTCAGATATTTAAAATTCAGTTGTGCAAACGCATAAATGGCGAAATTCATTGTAGAATATGATTTGGACCTGAAACGCGGTGGTCTAGCCCAGCAAGCACAATAGTCTGTCAGAAAAGAGATACAACTAGGGCCAGCCAGTGAGAATTCAACGAGTTATTGGGTAGCTGTGAGAATAAAGCGTTGAAGACGCCAGAGAGGAACAACTAGATTGTCGTCCTGCCCACAGACAATAACAACGTCAACGTGAACGAACTTCTAAAAGATGTCGAAACATAGGAGTATGTTATGGGGAAACCCAAAAAGGGTTTGAGTGCTCCTAAGGAAATCATGACAAATTGATATATCTTAACCATATCTAGCAACTAGTGCCACGATTCTGCAGGCCACCCAGAGTCCACGAAAGTCTAGTGCTATCGAAATACACCGTCAAATCCAAAATAGCGTCAAAATACCGGTCAGCTAAGCTCCGCTCTCGTATCCTCCGGCCTTGTCTACCTGGCGACGCGATCGAGTGGGGTGAACCTTTGGGACAGATCAAAAGCGTGGGGTTGTTGGAAGAAAATACTGGTTTGCTTCATTGATACTGGGCAGCTCAGTAATATACCGGAGAAGACTGCGTTGGAAATTCTGAAGCTGTTAGCAAGCAAGGAAGGTAGTCTTTGCAATGGTACAAAGTTTTCTCCAGAGCAATTGATTTAATTGGTCGAACTTTGTTTGGAGACACTCCCGATTCCGCGATCAAGTCTACCTGGAAAATGGAGGCACGTCAATGGGTTCACCATTAACAAGACTACTCGCAGATGAGGTAATGAGGTGCTTTGAAGCTAATTCCGTTGGAAGGTTGTGACCTTTGTTGTGGATCTCATACATGGAGTTCAAAGTAAATCAACAAATGTATCATCAACGTATCAAAGCCATATACCACTTTCCAGTGGGCACCAGCGTACCAAGTTGGTTAGCACATCGACGCGCACTAACAAGTACATCATGAAAGTTGATGAGTCAGTGAGAGAGAGGGAGGACGACATCCATGCACACAAACTAAGTGTACTTTATATATATATATATATATATATATATATATATATATATATATAGTGATTGTACCTGCCTATCATTTCTTTTCAGTTGTTGTTTCTGGTACTTTTTTCAGATTAGTCCGGCTGACGGAACCGTACTCTGCTGTGGTCCAGTTAAAGATGGACATTTGGAACAAGTGAAAGGTCTGTTCTACTCTTTGCACGGTCTTCTCGGGCCAAATACTTGGAAACAAATGGAGACAACGCCGACCATTTCGTCTCATTCACTGAACCAGCCGAGACCCATGCATCCGATCCGATCGGCCACTGAACTCAATGCTCAGTTTGTTCCCTGTATGACAAGTCAGGGTATGAATTATCTACCTATTCGTCAGCTAAATCACATAACAGACACTGATCAATGTAAGCATCCTGCTCTGGTGGAATATAACCGAAACGCTTCCATTAATTCTTCGACTTGTGCACATTCCTCAGGAATGCGATTGGAGGATTTAAGTTATGTTGACAGCTTGCTGCTCACCGGAGCACAATTTCCACAACGGAAAACGCGAATCAATTCGGAATCCGAGTCTAAGCCGGAATCAGAGGTGAAGGTCACATCGAAAATACTTTGTGGAGAAAGACTGACTGGATTGTATCACATACTGATTTATTTATCTCCGGGGGATTATCACCGGTTTCATTCACCCACAGACTGGACTATATTCATGCGACGACATTTTCCAGGTAGGCTAATTTTCCTTGACAACTTCCAAAATGACACGAACTTATTGCGTTATTCGGAATAATATGGTGAAGTGAAAAATATTAGGAAATATGCAATAAATGAAACGTATTGATCCGAAGTTAGCTCTGTAGTAACGACACCAATTATCAACCACTTGCTTATGAAATCCACTTCCAGTCACTTCGATATGTTCGTACTGTTTAGGTTTCAACAGCCGAACTGTATCCAGCCTACAAGTGACTTAGCGCACAACCAGCTACAAAATTCCTCTGCACTGAGGCGTTACAGGCGGCCACCACTGGAGCTGGTTAACCACTTTGTTAGCAGCTAGTTCGGTCAAAATGTTCAACCCTCCAGGTTTCACATCTTTCATTCAATGTTGAAACCTCAAAACGCTAACTCAGCGTAAAAGTATGGTCCAATTAGTCGGGTAAGACTCACCCGACTGCTTGAAGACAGTGACCAGCAGTCGCCATAGAGCGGTTGACTGAATCACCGTTTAAGAGTCGTCTGCTGGTGCACATTGCGCCCAGTGTTAGACTGAAATGGCAAGCTACCTTTAGGTTTCGAGCTGCGAACAATTAAGACGGTGAATTGCTGGGGCTTCCAAACTTTTATGATCCACATAACCTTGTTGGCAGCTATTTCTTAACACGATGTGATGTCAACAACTTGGTAGTGTATATAAAGTTCACTACTTAAAATTAGGTCATCCCACCTCAGTTCAAAAAGCTTCTCGTTACTTTCGGTGGTAATACTTTTTCTTTATGCTTCCCGTTTCAAGGCCCCTATTCTCAGTACGGAGATTGGACAGGCCCCATGGTCCTACTGTTGTTAGTGAGAAAATCAAAACTCCTAAGACCCCATTTCGTTAGTTGTTTGCTCGAACTGTGTGTTTGGACAGCTGCTTCAGGTTTAAGTAGATACCGGGTGGGCTCACAGATTACCACTGAAGCAATCACCCTTTCTACCTATCGTGCGCGTGAGTGACCGCAAGGCACCGAGTGTGTCACGTGATGGACTGTGTTTGAGCGACTAGCCTATTGTCGCGTTGGCCAGTACAGCAATCTGACCAATCATTACTTGACAAACATTGACAAAACACTGTCTCAAATAACTGCTATAATAGGGACATTTGCAAGTAAATTCAGTGTTGACTGCTGGTCATGTTTCAGTGAGGAGCATTTGCTGTGCACTGTGTCATAGGCGCTAAAGATTTGGCTTGACAGTTTGGTGGGAGGAACAGTCAGGTAGTAACAACAATCTTTCTTGATAAGCATAACAAAAACAGACAATATGCACAGCTTCACTGAGGCAATTCACCCCACTATTGCACGCTTCGTCATAAATAAATCCTTGTTGATATATAGGTCGCACTGACGTATCCAGACTAAACTTTACAAAAGGATGAATCCATGATGAAAGCCGTTTTGTACCGAATAGCACTGAATTATCAATGTTAGATACAGTCCAAATGCGAGATATGACCATCACACATGGACAGTTCAGTTAAGGGAACCGTTCTACCTCGTTTTCAAATATGTTTACCACGATCGATCTTTTTCCCCGAAAATTTCCAGGATTGACAACTGCCATCGATCGCTCCACACGACCTCATTACCGGACATCACCTTTAAGTATATAAATATATTTAGGTCAACCACCGCAATTTGAAGCAGCCTCCCAAGGACTACTTGAAACTCCAATGGTTTCAGAAATGAGTCTTAACCTTTATCACTGCGTTGGACTGATCGAGAATGAATCATGTCTGAATTACTTTCCATGAACGGTACGGGGTTTAAGAGTTGCATGTCTTCTTTCGGTAATTGAAGGGTACTGAATACAATGTAGCTTTACAAAACTGAAATAAAGCAACCGCTGTCATGCACGTAAGTTAACGAGGTTCACAGTCGGTGCTAATGTAAGCGTAACGAGGATTGTTTCAAAGAAAGTTGAAATGTTGCCTAGATACTTGCCGACATTCCTAATCTGACCATCGAATTGCTGTAGATGTAGCCAGTTCACAGTGTCTGGTTGATACAAATCAACGAACAACACTGGAACTATACAGCATGCTTTTACAGAAGGTTAACTGTATGTTGTATTGACCCTGTGACAGTGGACATGGTGGTTTTACGAAAAATTCATGTTGAACAATCAGGATGCAATGCGCCAGACTTTAGAATCTCCACACTGTTATAGGTAGATCGTAATGCTGGTTGGGGATGTCGGCTTTCTAGTGAAGTCTCAGAGAAACAGTTAAATATATCAGTCTTCATATGCCCATTGTACAAGGCGAGTGTAGGTCTACGTGCAATTCCACCGGATGTGTCCGATTTCTTACCTCTCACGCAATTTTAGCTTACGTAACGTTTCAGGAGGTGTGCCTGAGGGACTTAGTAATCTTGTTGTAAGGTTCCCTCTGACCAACAGAGATTAACTGGACTATCTGTCTATCTCCCATGCGGAAAGCATTCAGATCAGATTGAATACGGTAAGTGGCCGGGCTGGCCTGTACGGAATACGCGTCCCACCCACAAAGTGAGAAACATCGATTCAAGACTGGGCCGATCCAAATTCTGTCGTTTCATTCTAAGCGTTGAGCCTATGAACCTTTACTCCTACTTATGATACCATCTTGCCAAACTGTAATATTGCCTAGGAGGTGCGGGCAAGCATAGCAAAATCCAAGCCCTGTTACTTATGGATCCAAAAACAATTCCGATCTTCACTGGAATGTAGGGCTATAATGTTAGTATTTGGTCCACAGTACCGTGTGGTTTGAAAACGTGATCTGATTGCGACGAAGAGCTGAACAGACTTGCAGTGTCTGACCATCGAGGTCTTTGCTAACCTGCGGACATAAATGGATTTGACCACTTTGACAACGCAGTCGTTTGCGATCACATGGTTATAAAATCTCCAGATAAACGGTCATTTTTGACCAACCACTAAAAATGCACCGTCTTCCGTAGTTTGTATGTCTAATAATCACTTACCACACTGAATATTGATCACCAAGACTACTAACGGCTTGGTAAAACGTGAGATGGTCAGTTACTACTGGGCTGACGAAGTATGAAAGCTTTGAATATTACAATGAGTAAAGTTGGTAGACGTCACGTGTCCGGTTGAGAGTTATACTAACTACTCAAACCACCAGTATCCGGCACGGCAGCGCATTGCAGTCCATGACCTATGGTTATTAACAAAATTACTAGCTCATCCACCCAATCTCCTACTACTTATCAGTAGTCTCTTTTCATCAGTGATTTGTTCCTTTCCTTCCTATGGGATTATTCTACTGTAGTAGTCCTGGTCAGGGTTGTGCTGGGCGACGGTCTGGACCATGTGATCGGGCTAGTCATACTCGTTTACATACACATGTGCAAAAATGCATCACCAATGTAGCCAAGAAAGCTCGTTGAGTAGCTTTTAATTTCTGATACACTGTTCTTTCAGATCACATAATGCTGCGGGTTTCACGCCAATGCAAGAACAAGTGGTGTTTCATAACCTGAATCCCGTGTAACCAGGTGGTTAAAAGACTGTTAGGAATTTTTTTCCGCTTTCCGCCTCTCTCTTCCGTGTATGCTTCCAGACCATGACTGGCGTACCAACTAGGCCGGCTAGTGTGCTCGTGTTTTTCTGAGTCATCGTCACATGCTCACGCTTAAACAGTCAACTGACAGTTCTGACATTCGTATATGACTAGCAAAGAGATGAAGTGGGCTGTTGGCATCGGTTTCTGCAAGCAATTCGCTGCGCTTTTGCATGTGCACTGATCGAACATCTGGTGGCCTAACGTGAATAAACCACGTTGTTGTTGCTTACCTCTGGGTTCCTTTGTCGAATATCAGCATTTAACTCGATTCAGCACAATTCTATTAGAGTTCGACATGCCGATCGGCGAAATTATGGAAGAGGGCCTGGGGAAATACGATTCCGACACAGGAAGTTGTATGAAACGGTACGAAAATAAGGGCGCCAGTGTGAGTGATTCGAGAATGGTGTGGACATTTCCACAAAGCAAGATAATAGTGGTTCACCCCATGTGTGGATTCCTATCCGGTTATTTGGAAGAAATGAGTCAGTTATTCTGGATCTCAAAGACTAGTTTGGAGACTATTCGACTCTAATGTTATACTTTCAAAGTGGCAAGGTTTTTCGAGTTAACGTATGGATAAATCACTGTACTGGAATATACGCAATCCTACAGCGAAAATGATCTCAGCTTGACTTTATATTGAATGCGTTGTCCCATACTTTCGTCTGCTTGTGTACAGCGCTTGAGGCATGTTTTTGAATCAGACGCAGGGATGTTGCTCGACGGGTCAGTTTGAACATAGTTTAATCGAATAATGAATATCACTGACTGTAGGTCATCTAAGAGAAGGAGTCCGAGAAGCAGATGGAAGTCTGTAAAGTTCCCATCAGTTGAGATTTGAAGACGCAAGCCCATGTGATCTGTCCCTGACCATCCGTCTTCTAGCAACTTCAAATGCACACTCATGAACCGTGCGGGATAAAGCGTCAGAAGCCAACTTGTCTAGGTATTTTGTTCACGAGTATCTGTTTGAGTGAGCTGCCCGAGAATAACTTATTTTAGGAAGAGTTCATCAAGTATAGCTGAAGAATAGTAGCCCAAACGAGATGGAGTACAACCAACAACAAGTAGTATTGTAAAATGCAGTGAAGTTAAAGAATTATTCCACGCGATGGAGGAAGAACGACAAGCGCCGAACTCCAGACAAGAGATCAGTAACTTATTGTGGCCGTGAATGAGTACCTGAAGGCAAAACACAGCCAGATTGCATAAAGATCGAGATAGGTATAGGATCAGATTAAACGAATGCTGGATGTGAATGCCGAGAAATGCTTTCTAGTCTGTTTTGTTTGAACGGACGAAAATTCAGGACTGTACAGCATATTGTTAAACCTTAACTGGAGATCATCAAACTGTCTTAAGTTATTCGTCAATCTTCCTACAGAATTGAAGTGTGATCGTTGCCGGTAAATCTACTCAGCATAACTACACTATTAGCGTCATTTTGTATAAAACACCGAGACTACCTAGGAGATTCCGTAAGTCCAAATGAAGGTAGACTGTAGAACGGGTCTCACATTTGAAAAACACGACTGTTATTTGCAGTACGGCATAAGCTTCAACAAATTAATGCGGTATATCAAACGCCAGTTTAACTGCAACCTTTGACCTACTTAAGATAAGAGGGATCTTGTTTATTTCGTGCAAAGGTCTCAGGATACTACTGCAAGTCATAGCCTCAAAGGTTTTAACGTAATCGAACTACAGTGTTGTCATACCTGTCTAGAATTGAAAGGTACAGTGTACAGAACGAACATATGTATGGGTTGTAGTTCGAGAGGCTCTTTACGCGAATGAAATTTGATGCTGGAAGGACAGTTACGATAACAACTAATTTCGATATTGTTTTGAACACTACTGAAACCACAAGACCTGCTAACAACCACAGAATGTTGAAGCGACGTTTTCTTTCCATGGGATTAACAGATGACAAAAACGCTCGATCTGCAAGAAACCGATCGCCACCTGAAAGCATGGTTCAATTATCTCAACCTGACTCGTCCATACAGAGATCAGGCTGATGAAAGGCGTCCCCATTATATATCACTTAGCAGCAAGCCACACTAAAGTTAGTACATGTTCAGCATTGCCTTCGTATTTGATCAGTATATAAACCAGTGTGTATCAATTTCTCAGTAATCAAAGGCACCGATAAACACATTAAACAAAGTCGATAATACCAACGTAGCTGAGACGTGCTCAGTGGGGGTTATCGACCGGAATCGACAAAGCAATCAGTCTTCTCAAATTGATGTGGCAACCTAAGCGTTACTCACAAACGAGTCTGGCTGAACTTTTAAGTGTAATATTTAAGTCATGCTTAATGGAAGACCACATGGCATGGCGGTCAACATGGCCACCTCAAGAGAACGTTGAATGGAGTTTATGCCGTCGTCGAGACGAAGACGGAGACATGCTGTGGTCAGTGCTTTTCTTCAAACCGGCCGACTAGAAGTCAACCTGGGTGCAAGAATTTCAACCAAATGTTAGTGGTGTTCAGTTCACATTGACAGAAATTATTCCTTTACTTATCGGAAACCTATAGAAAGGCCATTTTGTTACTCGCTTATTGAGCCATTTAATGAGGCACAGTCTTATTAAGTTACTACGTTTGAGCAGCCAAAGTTGCCATCTATATGCCTGTGAATGACAACATTTTCATTCTGCATTTACAGGAAAGCTTTTCCCTGTTTCGCCGTCTCTACTGAAGCATCACGATCAACTCTACTGCACTAACGAACGAGTTGTTTACGTTGGTCGCTGGCAATGCGGATTTTTTGCTTTCGTGGCGGTTGGTTCCACCAATGTGGGTAGCATAGAAATTTTTGCTGACCCTAATCTGGTAACTAATGTACCCAGAAAAACTGCGGCTGAATGTTCTGGTCATCGTAACAGCTCTCTTCATACAAGTCCAAAAAGAACCACAACCGCATCTTATCGTGAACAAGAAAATTATCAAGATTTATACTTTCAACAAGGCGTTATCCCAGGTTAAAGGAAACACATTCGGAAAGTTTAATTTCGGATCCACTGTGATATTACTGTTTGAGGCCCCATTAACAGAGTTCCAGTTCACGGTAACCGTAGGAAGTAGAATCCGTGTTGGGCAATCAATCGCATCAGTAAGTTCATGAATTAATTTACATGGAAACGAGCATATTGAGCAGTAAATTGACATTCAGTCACATGTACAGTGGTGATCACCGCCCCTTGACGACTATTCTTTCGTCAACCAGAGGCTATTTTTCACGTCCAGTCTACCTTCCATGATGAACGTTATTTCCTTCAAACTCCGTTGAAGCACATCAGCAACACAACTTTTCACACTGATCTACGCATCCAACTCTACTGTGATTTATTACATCCGCTAACTCATTCCTTAAGGATGGCCAGCTCCCGTACTAAATTTATTGAACAGCTATGTTGAACCGCTCCAACTGTTCGCAGAATCTGCTTTCTCGAGTATCATAATGCCATCTTAATGCAGTTTTGTGAGTTGCTTGTGTTCCATACAAGAAGCATAAGATCACGGAAATTAATAATATAATGTTCCGAACTACCTACTTGATTCAGTTTTGGTGTTCGTTTTTAGTCGAGATTGTATCTCGTAAATCCGATGTAGGTACGTTCACTGGGAAGAAATCAGCACAATTACCGTTTAGTTTCGGATTAGCAAAAAGTGATTATATAAACAGAAACTTGTAGTCAAT
>LOND01006757.1:14285-26938 GCA_014220965.1 Paragonimus kellicotti
AATGGACCGATCACAGTGGAGTGTAATTCCGATTTGAAAACAAAATAGTTAGAATAGTTATATCGGTGAGATATTACGTGTATTTTGCCGCTGGTTTTTCTCAGGTTCTATGGACCATTTAGTCGCCACACTTTAAACTAATGGAGCTGAAAATATAGTTTCCGTCTGTGGGCTTTAGTAATGGTAGAATAGTCTCGTATTGACGTCTGTCATATCTGACACACACGTACGTAGAAACACAGATTAGCATGTGTGTCTGAAACGGATTTGTGTGTTCAGTGAAAGCAAATTTAGGCGTGTGTGGCTGTATGTTTGTAGAAGTGCACTCGTTCAAACGAACGATATAGATAATTCAACCAGCTGACAAATCTGATTTAGTGACGAATTCCGAGCAGCTAAAGCAATCTGCAGATAGCAAGTCCTCCTTCGTGTGACAAACCGCAGTCCCCCGTGTACGGAGCTGGTAGAAATAATTAATTAATGTTACACACAGAATGCAAATGTTGCAAGATTGTTTTCAACAAATCGAACAGGATACAGACAAACGATGCGTGTGTGCGATGATATGTGTGAAGAAAGAACGGATTTTGCGACGTAAAACTAATTTGTCATTTGATCCAATGACAAAATCTAAGATATGTCTAGTGAGTAGACTGGCACTATTTTTCTGCGAAACTGTGAACGGTTGATCAACGATAGTGCCGTCAAAAACCTTTCAGCAAATAGACTGATTTTTACTCTGAAAATAATGTGGCGGTTGGGAGGTACCAACAACAAGTATGAGACCTAAACGTTTCATCTGTGAGTGCGGCAGACCCTCAGTCTGTAACAATAAGCTCATTATTTAACTGTGCATAAAACGGTCTTAGCATGATTATGTGGAATGCTCACCAACATAACCACTGAAAGGCTCCTGTTTTTGAGGTAACGAAAGTTCCATTTGCTTAATGATCACTAACAAATTCGAATGTTTCGGTTGATCTCACCCGATCATGTGTAATCCTCTCTACTCATACAATCCCCCTCATTTATTGTAGATGATCCTTGGAATCCTCTCCAGATTCCCGTAAAATTCATAAGAAGTCAATTTTGCGAACAGCTGTTTTCGGTAATTCTCATCAGGCTTTTACAATTACATAAGGTAAATGCGAATTATATATGAATTATAACGTGTCAAATAGGTCATCAAAAATCACAGGAGGGGTACGGATCACAGTCTACTGGGGGTGGGTGGGAGTGTTGGTGAATGTGTTCGAGTGTTACACGCGCCTGTCATGAGACATGCGTTCATCAGTGTCGAGTGGTTCATGCTTGCTCGGGTTTCAAGTGGATGTGGAATGACTGGCCAGGGGAGGTGGAGGGTTTGTACGAACTGTTTTTGGGCACATAGGCAGGGATTGTGGAGTCTGATAGCAATAGCCTCGGCCGTTGATAACAGTCGCACTCTGACAGCTCTGGAGCCGGAATGACGAACCTTGTAGATTACTCGGAACGCTTCATCCGGGTTTATTTGATGGCCAGTGTCAAGTAAGTGGGAGCCAATCGCACTGGAAATAGGCTTTCTCGAACCGCTGCGAAGCCATTTCGGTAGGTGTTCACGAATCCTTTCCGATAGCCGCCTTGTGGTCCTCCCAACGTAACCTGCTTGACAACAACAGGTGAGAGAGTAGATACAGAAAGACGAAGAGAACTTGGGCAAACTATCCTTAAGGCGTGGCACCAGTACCGGGCAGGTGTCGAACGATACGATAAGTCTCGCTGCAGGGTAGGCACTCTCGACCGCGTTTGAAATTCTACGGCTAATGATTTCACTGTTAACCTCACCTCTATATGAAAGACAGATGAAAACCGGCTTTTTCTCCGCTGTCTGGACGATTTCAAGTTTCGTACCGGGCCGCAGATTTTTGTCTATGAATCTCTCAGGGTATCCATTTCCAATGAGAGTTTCCCGAATATATCCTACTTCCTCCTGGAGAGTGTCCGGTGTACAGATCTTTTGCGCTCTGTCAAGAGACAACTTACCATTTCTTTTGTACTTCAACGGGACAAAACTGTGAAAGTGTGTGTATTGACCCGTCCACGTTCTTTTCCTATGAATTGATCTTTGAATTGTTCCCTCTGGTTGACGAAGCAACGCGACATCTAGGAATGAGAGTCTGCTGTGATGTTCTAGCTCTACAGTGAACTTTATATTCGGGTGTGCTTTGTTGAACTCATCTAGTATGACGGGATCAACATATTTGGAAGAAGAAAAAATTCGTCCCATAGCGTTGTAGAGCTGCACTTAGTTACATGTGATTGATTCAGTGGTCTCTAGTTTGTCATAAATATATCGGGACTGAGGGACCTAGCAGGTGTAAACCATTGTCTACTGCCTCTGCTGTCCGCATAACTCTCATTAACTTGAAATTGACCTTATGGTGCAAACAACTAGTTTTTCAATTCTTCTCAGTAATTCGAAATACACAATCTCGAATCCCTGCTCCAATCTCGACCTATACCGGTAGACCACAGAAAATCACACTCCGAAACGGTCCTTTCATATAGCCAGTAGCAGGACGTTAGGGAATAAGAGAAGTCATTATCAAGACATGTTATCATTCCCGATATTCACTGACTCGATTGAGTCTACAAAGTCGAAGGTGTCCTTTAGGCTAAAAGGAGTTATTCGTGATTTGATCGGTTCTAATATCTCCATAGCCACTTTGCAACAGCATGATACGGCGAATTGGTACATAGTTAGCAAACGGTGCTTAATGGCGACTGCCGTCTTTATGAACTTTGGGAAGACCGAGTATTGCTATCAGTGACTCCACAATCTGCCTATGTGTCCAAAAACATTCGTGCAAACTTCCACCTCCCTGGCCAGTTCCACACTCATTTGAAACCCGAGCAGCATGAACACTTCGACACTGAATGAACACAATGTTCATGATCAGGCGGTGGTAACCTCGAACAGAATTCACCGAACACTCTCACCCCCCCCAGTAGACTGTTGATCGTCCCCCGTGTGATTTTTTACAGAGATGACCTATTTGACACGTTATAAGTTTTCATAGCTAATTCGCAGAAGTTAAGTTTCCCTTATAGTTATTGTCAAGGATCCATTGGGAATATTGACAATTTTGTTTTCAAAAATATGAAAACTTTTTAGGCAAAGTTGCCGTGACAAACACGGAAAAAGTGAAACATGAATCATTGGACCTCACATAGACAGCTGAATCCTATCTGTGAGGGTCATCGATTGGAGTTAAACAGGACCAGTAGAGTTTGCTCTCGAGGCGTCGGAGTCTGACATTACCACAAAGCGAACGGGACTGAGATGTCACATACGATGTATTCAGTCATGCCTAAAATTGTGGTGCGCGTTAATTGGTGGCGTAGTGACTGCGGGTTGCTCAGATGAAAGAGCATGCGAGTGGAGTTTCAGTTCTGTGGTGGTAAGGAGGCTATCATCACTTTGGACGTAGTTTGTAACAATCAAGGGTGAAATGGGATCCATGTGTTTTGGTTTTCAAAGAGGGAACCCTGGAGACGTTTGTGGGAATTGCGATACTCGGTAGATGAGTGTCGTATGTGAGCGTACGATCCTTGATAACACATTTTGCTTCGTGTTGAAGACTCTGCCGTGGAAAATATTTGGGGGTCATGTGATGGAAATGTATGATAAATTCACTATGGAACAACATCTCCCTCGCGATCATCTCTCAGTGTAGATAAACTTGCACATTGTATTGTAGGATGTTAGACATCGGGTGTATCGGCATATATGTTCTTTGTAATAAAAATGTTCCTGAACAATAACAAGAAGCTTTAGTGTATCCGCGTTAATCGTTACATATTGAATCACTACGATATATGTTCGTAATAATACCAAACCTTACTGTTCTGTAGTCGAATCAACTGATGCCTATGAAAACAAACAAACCTAGACTTTGTGGCCTACCGTTACCCAAATACTGATTATTCTCCCCTTCGGTTGTTTGCTATAAAAAACGCACCCGTGTTATTGTAAATTTGGTACTGACGAGTCAATACGAAATGCTTGCATCTACCAGTTTTCGTGTTCTAACTGCTTTGTTCAAACTGTTCAAGGGAACCAACTGTTTCAAAACTAAGAGGACGATGTCTTGGAGCTGATTCCTGCTGTTGAATAATATCCCTGAATATTTTGTCACCGTCAATAGTTCTTGGTGCTATCTTTCAGAAAGACAATATACCCAATTGTTTCGGCTCACCAAGCAGGGGTAGTGTGAACAAGACTCGGGCTTGAAAGCCTGCTTTCACAGACTTAGCAGGGAGATTGACTAAATCAGTTAATAACCTGACAACATTTCACTCGTTCGGAAACACTCACTTCAACTTTGTTTGTCACTACTTTGAGTCAATAAATCGCGCATGATTAAGAACTTTTATTTCCAAACTGACGCTGTTGGTATATACTTTAACGGCGCAACGAAAATAACTACTTATTTGTGCCCCAAACCGGAACATGTGTAATTAACAGTTCTGCACGTGGAAAACAGTCTTCCATGACTGATTTGTAATAAGAACTTCTGGTATTCAGTCCCCTTATTATATCGTCATTCTACTCCTAATTGGTACAAACCTTTTCGTCATCGTCTATAAATCGGTTGTCTGTCATTTATGACCAAAACCGCTAAACACTGTCACTATGAGAATGTTGATCCTGTCTCTTATACACCTACCACCGATTCTATCGTTGCATAGACTACACAACCGGATGCAGTCGAACCGAGATTATAGGGTGTGGACCTTCTTTGTCCCAGCCAGTTAGATGGTGGCAATTCACAGAAAAACTTTCTCATATCATTTTGTAAACACCACCTCGTCACTTAATTGAAACTTATAAATATTCATGACCGGAATGGAAGTTATGTTGATAACGCGACAGAATCGACCCTACCGGACATATTTTTGCAAGCATAGGCAACAGAGCGTATCGTAGCGGATAGTTTCCTGTTTTTGTCAGTCTGGTTTAACCATGGATCGTCCGCCAGTTAACAATCATATCAGAGTATGACGGGTATATGGTTTCCGTAAGTTGAATTCATTAATAATATCGGTGGACTGACCGGCTGAATTTAAGCGTGATGCTGAACCTGTACACTAAACAAGTACAACTAATTACGAACAATTGTTGCACCGTTGCCCATGTGAAACGTTTTCCTTAAATTCTGGAATAAAACGTTGATTTACTATGCATTCCCATGTGAGAGAGACGTGATTTGTTTAAGTAAAATGATAAACTGGATAACAGAAAATATACTAAATTTGAGATGGTGAAAATAATGGTTTAAGTCGAAAGCGACTAGTTTTTATTTCGTTCGCTTTTAAGAAAAGAGAACAAACGTGAGATCTGTATGAATACAGTCTGGTATGAGTATTGGATGAGGCAGGTTCTGTTTGTTTTTAACCCTCGTTTTGGAGTCTAAGTTTCATTCCCACTCGCAATCGCATAGTTAGGCATAAAAAGGCGGTATTTTTGGCAGGATTTGCGTGACTGCTTTCTATCAGAAATACCTAATTTTTGCATGAATTTAACTTCGACGGATACTCTGTTCAGTTGGCTACACCACAGTACCTCCATGATTATGGTTAAGCTTGGTTTAGAGATGTACACTGCCAGGTTGACTATGTGGATAGATGAGTGTTCCAAATGCGTACATTGAACTTATTCCTTAGGTCCATTTTTTACGCCGGTTTCATCAAAAAACCTAACATTGGCACAAACATTCTTCTTTGGTTTTAGTGTGTGTTATACGACTATGTTGTAAGAATAGTCAATAACTGCTCTTATGTAGGGCTTAAAATTGCTCGGTACATCAGTCAATGCTTTGATTTATCAGAGTGCGATTCAAGTCATCCTGTTTAAGATGACTGCACGTTGAAAGAAGTTAGCTCCTTGTGGACTACTACTACTGGATACAGCGAAATGCAGTGACATCGTTAAAAACTGACACTAATTTCTACGCAGTGGCGATAACAGAACTAAGAACAGCAAAATTGTGGTCTTATGAATTGGAATTAAGAAAATGTGAAGTATATACTCGCATCTATTACAAACGGGACAGCTGTTTTAAAATCAGAAAATTTAAAAAAGCCACCGGTATAAAAAAGTATTCCCAATAACTTATCAAATGTTTCGTCACCGTGAGTAGCAAATAAATCTTCATTCCGTATGAGTTAATTTCTCCGTAGTTGAATATAAGGTGGTAGTTAAGTGTTGCGCTGTATGATGCTTAGAATGCGGTAATGAGTAGTCGTATGGTTCTACAGCGGCTTTATCTTCGGCTGTCGGTTTTGACGTATCTGGTCTTTCAACAAAAAATTTTGGGCAGTCGTCAGAAAGTAAAACGTATGTGATCAAATCGACTGCTTATTGAGGCAGTATTGTGAACAGATTGGTCATCCTTGTGTAACTTGCATATTCCTCGTTAGTACTGTTGTAGAATTTGAAGTTTAATAGATGGTAACTTGGAAAAAGTATGAACTCTGGCTGAATTTGAAATGACACCAGAGACAGCATGTTCGGATCTGACAAACCCCCTGCCGTTTGGTCTACAAGACCGCCAGTAGAACAACTTTATCGCTCAAAAGTAATGTCGGTGTATTGTCGTTTGAAAATTTCGAAAAATCTTGCTTGGTCAGACAGTAGTCTGATCATTTGCTTTATTCTCTGTGAAGCCAAACTGAATGGGTAATTACGTTCAATTGTAAAATTTCTAACATTTTGGCATGACTCGCAGCTCAGCTGGTAAAACATGCACGTTTCTTTCTCTGTTTTGAGTCCGGCTGAACTTCAGATTGTGAGAATGCATTTTGTTTTAAAATAGTGTTTTGTTAGCAACATTTATTTTAGACTGGCGTGAAACCACTACATTTCGTCTATTGGCTAGGTCGTGGGCATTTCTCACGGACAGCTTTTCAAATAGAATCGTCTACTCGGAAGCTTTTAAATGCCTATAAATTGCACGTAATTCTCTGCCCAGAGCTGAGGATCAACCCTCAAGTTACGACGGCAACTATTCAATTGTCGCACTCGACTGTTTTTCAATAATTTGAATTGAATGAATATAAGTGTTAAACTGTGCCTTGTTGATGTGATAGGTTGGCGATATGTATGATTAACAGTTGCACACTTCCTAATCAGCTATACATTTAGTTGGAAAAGTAACGGCCAACGGTTTTGGTAAAATACTGAGTTTAGTACTAGAATTTCCACGAAAACATCAGTCGGAATTGTCAGTGTAATATGCCGCAGTTCAGTGAGTCTACAAACGATTATTACTGTCACGTTTAGTTGTAAAAACGCAACGAACGTTTAAAAAGAGAATCAATTATTTCAAAAGGTTGGAGTTACCAGACCCATTAACTGAATCAAAATAGTTTTGAAAAGTATGTGCTTGAGAAGTTTTGTGCGACAAACTTCACGCCCCATGACTCAGCAGCAAGCGATGTCATTAACACCGGCAGCCCAACGGATAAGGGTTTGTTTTATTGCAAGAAGGTTGGCAGTGTTATTCTCGTTGAATGGGGTTGAACATTTAAATCATAATAATTTCCGGCCCTTTCGATCACAGTCAATGTATGTAGGATAAACACAGTTTGGCTACGCACACTCAGAATGACAAGACTAGAGGAATGTGACCACTAATATCCTTGCCTTATTTTAACGAATTCATTTCCCGTTTGTGGATTTGATTGAAATAACACGGCAACTTCGAACGACGGTAAGACAGTAGTTAATTCATCACAACTTATAAATATGATAATTTTTATTTGTATTCGGAGTTCATTTATTCTATTTCCATTTCGTTAATTTTCAACATCGTCTGTTTGCATCAGTGAAATTTACTGGTCGTTGCAATCAGTTTGCATAACACGTCATCGAGGTGGTCAAGTGTCACACTATAATGAAAAATAGGACCGTCGATACAGTTAGGTTTCATGAGCTTACAAAATCAGTTGGTGCATTCAGTTCGATAATCCTAAATATTACTAGTAAGTGGATTGACTGATCTGACAAATTAAAAGTGACCCAACTGTAAAAAATCAGGGCTTCGACTGGATGGGAAGCAATGTATACGGTTACTGCGAAACGTTGATCTCAACGACCACCTACAAAGTTGTAAGAAGTCGCTGCGAGCGTTTTGAGCATCATTAGCAATGCACCCCCATGGAAAGCAAAACGGTGAACTATGCATTTGCCAGAATAGTAGGCTGTCACGAGCTAATAATCTGTACACTTATCCACTTGACCACTGGGTGACTGTTATTAGGAACTGGGGAAACCTGTGCCGTCGTTATGGCATGGTCCTGTACATATTTTCTCGGGAGCTAACACTGAGTTTTGTTACTCACCTAACAAGCTCCACCGCGTTGCATATATCAAATTTGGGCGTTCACATATGATAATTCGGTCGTGCCTAATGTGAGGTCAATGGCGCAGTGGTAAACACGGTTGCCTCATGAAAGCATGGCCGGAGTTCTAGTCCCGGCAGTGGCAAGGATATGCACTACTGACGAGCTCTAATGAGAGCGAAACTCGAGTCTAGTGCTTCTTTTCGAAAGGGGCCGACTGGAAGTCTATGGGAATGCGACAGCTGCGATCAATTGTGGGTGATGTTCAACTTGAAATTAACCAAATCCCCGACTACTCATCAGTAATATCCATTTCATAGAGACCGGGAGGTCTGCATCGATGACTGTTTGCAGGGGGAGGAGGAGAGATTGAAGAAGGTGCTGCTCGCAAACGGCTATCCTGAGAAGTTCATCGATATTCACAGCCAGAAAAGACTGATCAAGACTGCCGTGAGTACGGTTCCTAAGAAGCAGGTCTTTTTGAACCTACCTTTCAAAGGCGATCATATCACAACTGACGTAAGTCAAAAATTACAGTCTGCTCTAACTCGTACATACCCTGCGGCTGAATTGCGGTTGCTACTCACAACTAGGAGTGTCGCTCAGCTTATTCATAATCGTGACCTACCGAAATGTTCTGTCTCACATGTGAATCTCAGTTCACTTGCAGTTGCGGTGACGTCTATATCGGCAGAACAGATCGGTGCCTACGACAAAGAATGGCTGAACATATGCCTAAGTGGTTGGTGCGCGCCATGACGCAACAGGCAATGGCAACAGAGCGAGTGAGACGAAATCCGACCTCATCCATTGCAAAGCACATCATGGAAACAGGTCACGTTGTTGACCCCGCCAACTCGTTTCAAGTATTGTTGCGTAATCCGAATCCGAATCAAGCTTGTCTTCTCCGAGGCAATGTTAATCAATACTCGCCGTCCGGTCCTGTGTGTGCATAAACTGTTGACTCACGCAGTTTGTCTGCCCTGGAACTGATAACAGTCCTTGTTTCATGTAAACCCAATCGTTGATTGTTTCTATTGTTGTTGCTATCCGCATGTCCTATATATTCTGTTTTACGTTCGTGACTGAAGAGAGTAAACGAAATGTTAACATCTCGCGACGTATGTCTTCTATCGTTACTGGAGAATATCCGTTTTATCCTTTGTACTGGTTAACCGGTATCTGTACTGTAATCTTCTAAATCAGTTTGAACCGAATTGTGGCGATTCTACTGTTGCGTTATCAATTAAAATTTTATATCTACAAACGTCACAATGGCGAGGCTTCTTCAGTAGCCCATCCGATTAATGTATGACAAAAAGCAAAAAACGGCCAGAGGAATGCCACAGTGTTCATTTAAAACGCTATAACATTCGCACAAGTCTTGAGGGCTTCAATGTTTTTATAAGTAAACCACTGCCAACTAGTGTAAATGTTTGTAAAACCAGGAACGAATTAGCAATCACAATGACCTATAACTGACTCCGTTTACGTTGGGTTCACTTGCACATTGCGTGTGTTGTGCTACTTGTTGTTTGACTGTTAACCCATCTGTATTTTCTAAACATTTGTACGGTCGAGCACCCTGCGCTAAACCGGATGTCTCAATCCTAGCTATCCATTCGCTCCACATCTGATCAGGAGACCACATGTTAACTGTGTCGCTCATTCATATCTCTGGCCTATTCTCAAGGCCACAGACATCACGCGCCCCACAGGCCAGTACGTGATTCAGCAGTCTGTCTCCTCTGCACGCACAGGCCCAGCCCGACGTAGCTCACCTTCACTCACTCGACAGAGTGACTCCTTTTCGCCTCAACAATGCGAAGGGCGAGGCCACATGCACACACACACACACACACACACAACACACACACACACACACACGAACGCATCGACTGAGCCAGCCCACGCGTGATAACACCAAGTCTCGGACGGTGAACAAGTCAGCAACGCGCAAAGCCAACGGACACGAGGACGTGAGCTACACCACAACTGTACAGCTCCACATCGCATCCACGTGATCCTGTCCCTGCAACACAGCATACATCTGGATATTGTTATCCACTGTTATCAATCTGGACATTATTTTGTATTGTACGTGAGTCTCCTGGCTTGTCTATTTTCTAATCATTTTCCTGTTTATGCCTATTCGTATTATACAACTTAATACTCAACTGTGTACCCTTCTTTTGTTATATGTAGTTAGTGTTAGGCCGTAGTTATTTATCTATAGCCCACACCACAGCACTACGTAACACATTCGAGTTTAACACGATTTATCCTATACAGACATAAACAAGAACTTAGGCAGCACTGTTTCACAATGCTCAGTCATACAAGGCAAATGTGTTTGTAGAGCTCAATGCTATCATCAGTGAGTTATCAGGACACTGAACGGGAGTAACGCAATTTGTTAACGTTGTTCACTGCTGTCTCTCTTCACGGTCATTTATCTTATCACGTTATCGCACGGCCTTATGTTTTACATCAGCGGTTCCATCAAATTCATTATGCTACTCGATGACAGTCAAGAACTTAGAAGCGTCACAATTTCTGCCTAAGAATTTGGATGATGTAGTTACATGCGGAAATTTTTAAGGTGAACACTTCGACACTGACTCAGACATCCTTATACTTTTGAGTACAGATAGTCTGACTTGTTTAAGTGGGCTGCCACCTGGTCAGTTACTAGCCGTGGGTTAGTATTTTCTCTAAAAATATGCGCAATAAACCCATTTACTGAAAACATTTTCCTCAGCAGAACTACTTGAAAACTCAAGATCCCATTGGGACTGGCTTTCCTCGGACGGTGCTCAAAACATTCCACACCAGTAGATGTTCAGTCAACAGTACACTTATTATTCAGCAACGGTCAACTAACGTTATGATGAAAAAGAGTGAATTCACATGCATACAATGACGCGGATTGAGAACACGAATGAGTTATTTCTCATGCTTAGTCTACAGTTCGTTTTACCAGCAGTGCCGAAAATGCACTTCAGATGCACCTTTCCTCATTAATTCTGCTTACCGTATAGGCAACACATTCATACACGCACACAATTCGCGCTTATCTCAAATAATGGGAAACAATCAATCAGGTATACCACGAACGTTGTCTACATAGTCGAGTTTTCCATTTTTTCGAAGGGTTAAAAATTTGGGCAATTTGCTTGCATTATTTTGCATGAGGTCGTCTGTTGTAACCCAACGCCCTAACACGAACATAAACTAGGACAGCTACAAAGATGTTGTAGAGTTTTTCATATGTTTGTTAACTAACGATGCACAACAATTTACAACAATTGTACAGCAATGCTTTTGCATCACTTTTGCTTATTGTTCAAACTGACTAAACTGACCTTACAATAAAATGGAAAAAACTGTGTACACTGGCCTGCTCTTCTCTCCGTTGCGCAGTCGCTTGACGATACTACACGGATCTTTCACCCAATTTTCCAGCTCCGTCGTACTACGAACATCGTCGCAGCTCCGATCGCTCTTCAGCAGTCCACAGTAACTCCACAATATCCTTGTGTCCCGGATACTGGTAATTTGGAATAGTGTGGTGGTCATCCCGAATACCTGTGGACAGATTCTATGCGTCGAATGTTTGATCATCGTAATTTGCTTGATGTCTATAACTCTTCTGTTGTATTCGTTCATTTTGTTGTCACCGATAGCCTAGTGAGATACGCCTGCATTTACTTAGGTTATTCAGTAACTCGTTTTTGACCACTCCAATGTTAACCCACAGAACAATGAGTCCGCTGTCGACAAAACGTGTGGCAAACGTTGGGTCTAGTTCAGTCGCTTGGCTACACAATAACGTCATGCGGTCTAAGACAAGTAGTTCCTCAAATTGTAGAACCTTTTGAACACGTCTTCAATAACCTTTTTTCCATTTGGCGCTTGTAAATAATCGCTTCATCTCCAGGGCTGCCGGACTAATTTATTAACAGTTGAAGTTAATTTAGCTAGGATTTTCATTTTGCTAATTCGGTCTAATCACGACAGTATTGCTGTTTGAACGATCTCATTTTGGACATTGATGTTCGTTATCACCATACATTCATAAAAGCAACAAACCAACTCAGTTTGCCCATAAATGTAATCAACCAAAAAGCACGCCATATTACTTGAAGTACAAAAAGTAGGAGATGAAACCAGTTGGCAATTATTCAGAATTCACTATTAAGGCAGTAATAGTTGAACTGAAAAAAAAAAACAATACTAAGTGCAGGAGCAAAACATCAAAGACAAAC